>BHFV01000038.1:342-33697 GCA_003568905.1 Trebouxiophyceae sp. KSI-1 | reverse complement strand
CCCCCCCCCCCCCCCCATTACTGGCACTAGGCCCCAGGGCACAGAGCACTCGGCAAGCTGGGGCTCGGGCACATGGCTGTGTAGCTTTGCACTATAGGGACAGGCTCGCTGCTGCTGTCATCCCGGCGCGTTGTGCCAACCCCACCCCCTGCGCCCCTACAGGTGGCTTCCATCCCCGAATGGGGGGGCCCGCAGGCAAGCTGGGGCCAGGGCCAGGGCCAGACAGTCTCATCATTGATCGTTGCTCAGTTGTACGGCCGGCCCGCGCAAATCCACCCTCGGGGGCGGATTGCCCCCTGCGCGGCTGGCAAGCCCCCCATCCTGCTGCTTGTTGACCATAGTCTGCCCGCAGTCTCGACTGCAGTGCGCGGCTCATCCTGCTGGCCTGCCGCGCGGCGTGCTGCCTGGGCAGGCCAGCAGGATAGCGCGCCCGGCCCCCACCCACACAGAATGACTCCCGTATGCATCGGAGGAGCGGCCCTTGCACGACCCCAATTAGCGAGCGGGCGTGCAATCCGCGGCGGCGCCGTCTGGGCGCGCCTCGTGCTGCCGGACTGCAGACCTCCTGCTTTCCTAGACTGCCATTGTCCGCCGTGCTGGCGGCTCCCTGTTGTGCAGCCTTTGATTGGGAGAAGATCACCGCTGGCAGAGCACGTGAAAGTTTGGTCCAGAGGCGTGCCGTCTTGACTGGCACCGGTGCACACCTGGCATTGGCTTGGTGCTGAGCAGCAGTGGCTCAACAAAACGTCTTGACTGATACCAGTGCACATCTGGCATTGGCTTGGTGCTGCTGCTCAACATAACGAGGGGATGCTGAAGGCCTTCCTGCCGACGCCGTGCACTGCGTACACGAGAATAGGCGTCGTGAACCGACAGCTGCGGCCCAGCGTCAAGCGCACCGCCAGCGCGATGGCCGCTACTCCCATCAGCGGCAAGCACTGTGCGGTCGTAGGCGCCAATCGCGGCATAGGCCTCGAGGTGCTCATACTTGGCCGTCACAACATGTGCATGCATGCCGGCAGCCTGCACCGAGAGGAGGCGAGGCTTGATCGATTGCGGACTTGCACCTATCAGACCAGCGCTCTGTGTTAGGTGCAATCGCAGGCAGACAGGCTTGTATTGTGGTGCTGCCGCCGCTGAGCAAGGTGTCTGATGCCTGCAGTTTGTCCGCCAGCTGCTGGCCAAGGGCAACAGCGTGCACGCGACCGCCCGCCAGCCTGAGAAGGCGGACGCACTGCAGCAGCTGAAGCAGGACGGCGCCAGCCTGACGATAGCAGCACTGGACACCAGTAGCCCGGCCTCCATAGCTGCGTGGGCGGCGCAGCTCCAGGGGCACCAGTCGTTCGACCTGCTGCTGAACATAGCTGGCGTGATGGATCCGTCACGCGCAGACCTGAGCACGATAGACGCAGAAAAGATGCTGCACTGCTTCCAGTCCAACACGATAGGCCCGCTGTTGGTGGTGCAGCAGCTGCTGGCGCAAGGCATGCTGGTCCGCGGCTCGGTAGTGGCCAACATGACCTCCAAGGCACGCCCCATGCTGTTACTCCTGACATGTGCCGCAGCAGGATGTGCTCACAGCAAGTGCTGCAAACTGCATGCAGATGGGATCGGTGACGGACAACTCCAGCGGACGCTCGTACGCCTACCGAGCCAGCAAGGCTGCGCTGAACCAGGTCTGGCAGTCTTTCCTACTAGCACGCCTCATACCCAGCTGCACTGTTTTGCATCCTGAACAAGATTGTCCTTGCAGGTTACCAAATCGATGTCCATTGACCTCAAGGACGAGGGCATCACCGCGGTCCTGCTGCACCCAGGCCAGCCGCCCTGCGCTTCCTTGCTGTCCTGCCGTTCAGATGCCGTTGACCTGGCTGATAGCAGGCTGGGCTCTGTTGCAGGCTGGGTGCGAACGGACATGACGGGCGGCAACGGCAAGCACTTGGCCCGCCCGCCTGCCGTCTGCACCCATCGCCAGTAGGAGTTCAGCTGAGCCGGCCTGCTGCGGGGCTGCAGGCCTGATCAACGTCGACCAGTGCGTGTCCGGCTTGATCTCAGTGCTAGAGAGCGGGCGGCCGCTGAACGGGCACTTCATTGACTACAAGGATGAGGAGATACCGTGGTGAAGTCGTGCTCTCGTCGGGATGTCTTTTTTCCTGTAGGGGAGGTCTGCAGAAAGTGAGGGACGGCGAGTAGTGCTTGACAGTGAGCCCCTCAGCACTCAGGGACATCGTCTTGACGGCCACGCCAGTGAGGTCTTGTAACTTGTAATAAAAGCCAGGCTGACCTCAGCCTGCGGCCAGTGACTAGCTTGTCGTGAGCCACGACGGATGCTCAAGGATGGCGTCGCTGCTAGATGCTCCCCGGCTGGCGGCGTGCGCTGTCAGCAGCGCGCCCAGGGCCTGCGCGCTCCGGCCCGTCGCATGCAGAGTGCCGGCGGAGCAGTCGCGGCGGCTGGTGGCTGCCCGGGCTGCTGCCACTGGTACAATTCTGCTTCGAAGAACCCTTCGCCAGCCTGAGCCTGACCTGGGCAGAGCGCGAGGTGCAGAGCAAATGGCAGTGCTTGCCCCCCAGCAACCGCACCAGGCATGCACTGCTTGCGCTGCTGCAGACATGTGGAAGTTAAGCCAATTTGCCTCGCATTTGCAGACGCAGCAGTCGCAGAGTCGGACGCAGCGGCGGCCAAGGCGGACGACGAGTTCCCCGATGTCGCGCCTGAGGCCCTGACGGCGCTGCCGACGAAGGACAAATACGCCGTCGTCGGTGCGCCTTTGACACGTGGGAAGTGATGGGGCTGTCACTGGCCCCAGCAAGCTGTGCTGCAGGCCAGGGAGCAGCACGGGCGGCAGCACACAAGTCAACGTTGCTTGCGCAGCCCAGCAGGAACTGAGCCACGACGCGGCGCGCGTGCAGAGATCGGCGGCGTGCAGATGTTCGTCCAGGAGGGGCGGTGGTACAACTGCAACCGCTTGGAGGTCCGCTGCATGCAATAACACGGCATGGCCCATGCGATGGAGCGGGGCAGGCGCTGAGCCGCCGCTGATGCGCACAGGCGGAGCCGGGGCAGACGATCAAGCTCGGCCGCGTGCTGGCGGTCAAGCAGGCCGGCAAGTTCACCGTCGGCACGCCGTATCTTGAGCAGGCGAGCGTCACAGCTGAGGTGATCGACGAGCTCAAGGCGCCCAAGGTGACCATCTTCAAGATGAACAGCAAGAAGCACTACCGCAAGAAGACGGGCCACCGGCAACCCCTCAGCCAGTTCTACGTGAGCGAGATCAAGCTCTGAGCCCCGAGCTGGAGAGCCACGGGCGGGAGGCCCGCGAGTGGCTGCTGAGGACTTCTTCACAACGAGAGAAGGGCCTCTGCTGGTCCTGTATGCCTTACTGTGCTTGCTTCGACAGACTGCTGCGAGACTCCAAGAGAGCAGCTGTGAGGCCACACGCCGCCCGCCTAGCGGGGGCCCAGCTTCCAGTTGTCTGGCAGGAACTCGCTCGGGCTGGTCGGAGGCGTGGCCGCCCTGGCTCCCGCCGCATGGGAAAAGGGCGAAGGCTTGCCGGCAGGCCCCGGCTGCGAGCCAGACCTGCGAGAGTGCCAGAGCCCGCCACTGCTTCTTAGTGACGGGCTCTGGCACAGCTGGGGCTCAGGCTAAGTGGCAGGTGCTCACCGGGGGCCAAAGGGGCCCTCCATGCCGCCGCCAGGCGTCTGAGGCAGGAAGATGGGAGCCTCCGAGTTGGGGCCGCGGGCGGCCGGCGGCTGCGCGACAGTGAACGGCGGCGGCGCACCACCCTCTGCCTCGGGCAGCTGCAGCGGCACGAAGGCTCAACCACCCGATCCAACCGCAGCAGGCAAAGGCAGTCTGAACTGCATCTGCGCGCCAGGGCCAGAACAGAGGGCAGGGTGCGGCTGGGCTTGCGCAGGGCGGGTACTGCGATTGGGCAGGCAAGGAGATGGTAGGGAGTGCCTCACGCGCTGGAAGCGCTGCGGCACGTGGATGCCCAGCCAGGAGAAGATGCGCGTGTCAAAGAGGTTGCCAAACTGGCCCTGGCCGTACAGCGGCAGCACCAGGGCGGCCGCCGCAAAGCCTGCCAGCAGCTGGGCAGAGACATAGACGAAGGCAGTGCCCCAGTAGCAGTCGAACACCAGCGTGGGGCCCAGCACTCGAGCCGGATTGAGTGCCGCGCCCGTGTACGGCCCGCCTGATTGGAGAGGGTGCCAGAAGTGTCAGCAGGTGCGAATGGCGTAGCAGCTGGGAACCGAGCGAGCGTGGCTTTGTCGTGAGCTTGGAGTTGGTGGGCGCGTCTACTTCAAGCTTACAAAACAAGGCAAAGGCGGCCAGCCTTTGGTTTCAGTTGGGCAAGCTCACCGACGGCGGCAGAGGTGTAGAGAGTGAAGCCGATCGCGAGTGGAGCGTGGCTGCCGTGGCCGGGCTTGGTGACGGCCGTGGCGTAGACCACGGATACGAGCACGAATGTCATGATGCACTCCCACCAGAAGAGCTGCCCTCGGCTGATCTGCACGCCCTTGGTGTGAGTGAAACAGCCGGGCCCCGCGCCGCTGCCGGGGGCCACGCCGGGCATCAGCCCGCTCTGCAGGCGGCGCGCCGTCAGCAGGAGCTAGCGGTGTGCGCGGGACGTGCGCCGGGCGGCGGCCAGGTACCTCAACAAGCGCGCCAAAGATGGAGCCCAGCAGCTGGGCGACGATGTAGACGCCGCCCTTGCTCCAGCTACAGTGACCCGTGAGGCAGTTGGCGAACGTCACCGCAGGATTCAGATGGCCGCCCGAGACGTTGGCCGTTGCGTACACTGCGCGCCGGTCCAACCAAATGTCAGGAGGGGCGAATTCAGCAACTCTAGACATCAAGATGGTGACCAGCAAGGGACACGCCTATCACCGCCAGGGTGATGCCGTTCGCAAGCGCCGCGACGTCGTCGTTCGCGCTGCCGCCGTAGATCTGAAATATGCACAGGCCCAGGAACTCGGCCAGCAGCGCTGCCCACAGCCGGCGGCTGTACTTGTGCACCTGCGAACGGCGCCAGGCTTTTAGAGATATCACGGCCCCTCCCGTCCCCTCCGAAGCTAGATATTCGGCAACCTGCTCTTCCTCGTTCGAGGGCGCGCGAATCGCGAAGCTTGGGCCGCCCACCGTTGCGCAATCTAGGCCAACCGGCATTGCCGCGCTGCACGACCGCCAGGCGCACAGGTTAAGAAATAGAGAGCTGACCTTGAACGGCGCGAAGACGTCTTCCCTCGAGTCAATGGGTTCCGGGCCGGCCTGCACGCGGCGAGCGCTGTTTCAGTCGAGGGGACGGGCCCGTTGTGTACTGCGCGCTGCCGCACGGTGCTGATGCTGCGCCCCCTTCTATCGTGTGAAGAGCGATACGGCGCACTTCCACGCTGGCGGCGGGCTGATTCGCGCACCCGCCCGGCGAGGATGGGCTCGTTGGTAGAAATCTCCAGGAAGTTGTACACCGGGTTCAGCGGGTGAGCGTCCGCGGAGGCCGCCATGCTGCCGCCCTGCGCCTGCGGGCTCTGTGCACTGCTCCAGCCCTTCTTTGTTTGGGTTTGATTGGTTATTGGGACTCCCAGCCTGGCGTTGACTGGCCATTGTGATCACAACCACCCCACAATTTTCAAATTTAGGCCAACACGAATAGCAATTGCACCCAAAACTACTTCTCCCGCTCGTTCAGCGGCTTGAGGCCAGCGACTGCTGGGTCCGCGTCCATGGGCTTCTGCCCTAGCTTCTCGAGCACGCCTCGCAGCCAGCCCGGCGTGGCCTGCTTGCCGCTGTTCGTCGCGCCAGGGATCAGCTGCAGCAGGAGGGAACCGGCTCAGCGTCCTTTGCCCACTCTGGGGTGCCTGCACTCTGGGGCGGCTGCAGGCAAGCTCGGCACCTTCAGCCCCGCGCAGTCGCCCACGCCAAGCTCAGCCTGCCGGTAGCAATACCGGTCCTGCAGCGCCCGCTTGTTCCTGCGAGGCAGGCCGATGCTCGTCAGCGGGAAGTGCCTACTCCGCAGCGTGCAGCTTGTCACAATAGTCGCCGGCAGCAAGAGGGGATCTCACTTGTCCTTGTTGGCGTCAGACTTCTCCCGCAGCGTTCGCAGAATGTCACTGTTCTGGAACACCGCGTCGTCCTTTTCCGCTCGCTCGGCGTTGTTCTTCCGGAACTCGGCAAACTGCTCGCCCAGTTTGCCGAAATCTTGCGGCGGTAGCGACTCCAGCCCAGCTGCCTGCGCGCCTGCTGATGCAACGAATGGCCTCTCAACAAATTCTGTAGCAACAAGCTCTCAGCTCGCCGCCGGACCGTGTCGTTTTGATCCTAGTCACGAAACGCACTCTGCACGGCCAGCGGCAGAACCAGCAGCTGCGCCACGATGCTGCGTCGCGTGCCGCTCCATCTGCTTCCCTCGCCTGCCGACGCGCGGCAGCGGCACTGCCGCCGAGCCGGCGCTCTGATCGTGCCAAACGATCTGACGGGCGCCGTCGGCCTGAGGCGGTGTTCCGTGCTGGCCAGCATCGTCATCCCTGGCTCGGACTCGTTGAATGCTGCTCAATTTGGTTTGGACCGATGATCGACGAGTTTGCTGGAGCTGTTTGGCAAGGCTGGCCGTTCCAGCAGGAGGCCATTCACAAGAACCACAGGCCCGCCTGCGGGCGGCGTATCGAGTGCCCTGACAGCCACAGCACAGGGCAACGCTCCCAAGGTCACCAGAGCTGCTTGCTGTAGGTGTGCATGTCGTGCACGTTGCCCTCCGCCTGCGCCGCGCCCGACCGCACCTCCATCCGCAGCTCGCCGGCCGCAAGCATCTCGTGCGCGCCGCCCACGCTGCGCGCGCCGATGTCCTGCAGGCCCTGCTTGACCGCCTGCATCAGGAAGGGCACCGTGTGCCTGCAGCACAGCAGCGCTCGCTCACCACCCCGAGCCCCAAGGTCCCAGCCAGAGCCCTTCTCCTGGAGGGCCTGCCAGCTAGTCAAATGACCGAACAGGCAAGGCTGCGGAGGGACCCACCACTAGTGTGCCAGCAAGAGTGGCTCCTGACTGCCGCAGCAGCGTGTGCAATGCAGCCACGCAGGGAGGGAGCGAAGGCATGGATGGGGCGCACCGCACGGCCGGCTTTGCTTTGACCGTCCCGCTCACGCCCTGCGCGATCTTGAGGTGCTGCGTGTCGCCGTAGTAACGGCTCTCGCTGCCCTTCTGCTGCGCCTCCAGCGAACCCATGCCGCGGTACTTCTTCACCCTTGCGCCATTCACCACAGCAAACTCGCCTGCCACCACAGAGGCCGGCCGACGCTCAGCAGGCTCACTCACCAACCCCCTCCCCTCCCCTTGGACACACAGCGCCCCCCCCCCCCCCCCTCCCCCAGCCCAATGTGCGAAAACCTGGCATCGCTGCCATATGTACCAAAGTGTCAACCCAAGCTCAACACCCTAGACAAATGCACAGCCCTGGCTGCGCCTCCGTCCCAGCTAGCATGGCTTGAGGGGCGGCGATGCGCGGAGGTCATCATTACGTAACCGTCCCACCGCCACGTCACCGTTACGTTACCGCCACCTTTACGTCGTTACTGTCCCGTTACGTGGGGGGCGGCGGGCGCACCGGGCGCCTCGGGCGTGCCGGCAAAGAGCGAGCCGCACATGACGGTGGAGGCGCCGAGCGATAGCGCCTTGACGATGTGCCCGCTGTTCTGCACGCCGCCGTCGGCTATGACCGGGACGCCCGCGCCCGCGGCCGCCCGGGCGACGTGGAACACCGCGCTCGCCTGGCCGCGTCCGACCGCCGTCACCTGCAGGCCATGCAATCGCGACTCCTCCATCCTCCTGTCGAGTGGGCGCTGCTGCACGAGCTTCGCTTCAGCACGCACACATCCTGCACGGCTTCTCTGAGCTTTCCTCTGCATGGCATCAGCCGGGCTGCCTGGACTAGCAGCAGCGTCCAGCGCATGCCACGGCTCGGCAGCGCGGCGGCACACCGGCAGCGGCAGCTGCCGCCAGGTGGCGAGTGCATGCAGAGCAGGAGGAGAGCGTGCCTCCTGCGTGGTGCAGATGGAGCCGGAGCCCATGCCGACCCGCAGCCCGTCCGCGCCGGCCGCCAGCAGCCGGGCCGCCTGCCGGCTGGTCACCACGTTGCCGGCGATGACCTCCAGGCCGGGGTGCGCCGCCTTCAGGTGGCGCAGCATGTCCACCTGGAAGGAGGAGTTGCCTGCGCGCGCGGGCGCCGTCGCTCGAATGCACGCCGGAGAAACAGAGCGGGAGCATGTGGAACAAACATGGATACTTCCGAATGCGGAGGGGGCGGCGAATCGCGCGTCTCGGGGCCTTTTCTGTTCGGCAAGAATGGGCAAGTCATGGAATCACAGTTGAGAAAACAAGGTATGGTAAGGCACTTCGCGTTGCCCGGCGGGATCCCGTGGGCCTGCCGGCCCAGGCTGGGGCGCGGGCGGGGCGGGAGCGCGCCCTGGCTCGAGTCGAGGATGACTACGTCCACACCAGCCTTTACTAACGCGTCCACCCGCGCCTTGTCACCCTCCCGCGTGCCGACCGCCGCCCCCACCGCCAGCCGGCCCGAGGCGTCCGTGCTGGGGCGGCCTGCCCTCGGCTGCCGCGCCTCTGCCAGCGCCGCCGCCCTGGAGGCCACCCGCAGCTGCAGCACAGCCGGCAGCGCATGCTCAGGTGGCGAGTTGCAGCTTGGATGGCATCGCGTGCAGCTTGCAAGCAGGACGACCAATTGCATGCAAGCCGGAGGGTAAACATTTTTGAGGAGGAATACGCCTGGAGAAGGTAACATCTGAAAAGAAAGGAAAGCCAATGACTGCTGGCGCACTTGAGCTGCCTCCCGCAAGGAGGCTGGCAGGCCAAGCTTGGGAGTCAATGACACTGCTCATGCCCGCGGCGAGGCGGTCTCAGCGCAGCGCCGGTAAGCATGCGGCTGCAGGGTGAGGGGGTTGAAGGAGGGAAGGGAGGGGGATGGTTGCACCAGGCAGCCGGCTGAGTCGACGATGGCCAGGTGGCTGGCGCCCCGCCGCTCCAGCTCCGCAGCAGCCGCGGCTGCGTCAGGGCAGGCAGCCTCCGGCACTGCCTCCGCCACGGCCGACCTGCGAGCCAGGCAGCTTGGCAACGGGGCCTCTCCATCCCTGAAAGATCTCCAAGTACTCCTCTTGCATCGAATTCAGAGCCCAGATTGGCTGCCTCATGGCGATGAGAAGCTGGAGGTGCCGGGTTCGAATCCAGGCGGCGACAGGCGTGCCTGGCGAGTGCTGTTTGCACGGGCGTTCCCAGCAGCGAGGGCGCGCAGCTGGCGTCGACCGCGCCCAGGAACTTGCCGCCGAGCCTGCCGGTCTCTGTGACAAAGACCAGGCCGCCGCCGCGGCTGTCCTGCATCCGCAGGGCGCAGCTGCCGACTCAGCACAGCCAGAAGATGCAAGACCTGCCTGGTTTGCCCATTCTGGCCGTTCACTGGACAGACAAGTCGCGGGCTTTTCAACTTCCCCCTCCCGCTGCGCTTGCCCTGCAGTCAGCTTGGGCTGAGTCTTGAAGTGCTGCAGAATGATCAGTGAGCACACACTGCAGCGCTGCCTTGGGGGAGCACTGTGCGGAGGCAAGCCTTGAGCGCCTGCAGCTCGGCACCGGTGGCGCTGGGCGCGAGCACGGGCGGGCTGATGTCAAAGCCGAGGCGGTGCGACTTCACGGCCGTCACCTGGGCCACCTGCTCCTCCACGCTCATGTTGTAGTGCAAGAAGCCGATGCCGCCCAGCTGCGGCGGCAGCAGGCCTCAGCCTGGAGCTGTGATCCAGAGTTGATTGTCCCGGCTCGGTGAGGCATACCTGTGCCATAACAATCGCCATCGACGCCTCCGTGACCGTGTCCATGGGCGATGACACGACCGGAGTGGCCAGCCGGATCTTCTTGGTCAGCTGCGCGCTGAGGTCCACCTGCAGCCAGCCGTCAGGGTCGTGTGAGGCATGTGGCGGGCTGTTGGCGGGTGGGAGGAACCGTGGGGATCCGCTTGCGCACTTGGTCGGCACCAAAGTCGATGTAGCCCGGATGGAAGATGACGTCGTCGTATGTGTACGTCGTGCCGGTGGTGAAAACTTGGGCGGCGGTGAAGCCTGCATCGCCGGAGCTGTCTTCGTCTCTTGCAATTCTGACGTTGCCAGTGATTCGAGAGTGTATCAATGAGGTCATGCACTTGCACAAGTAGCCGCGCACCGTCGTCATCCGCCGCCCCCGCCATCTCGGGACGTCAAGTTTCGCGCCTCAAGACGATTCAAGCAGCAGCCGCTTCTATGCGCACAATGTGGAGTCTATCTTGAATCACGGGCAAATGTTGCAGGGATAGATCGCGCTTTAGGCGTGTTGGAGGTTGGAGTGGAAGCCCTCGGGCCCTCTGCCGTCAGCGCGTTCCGTCAGCCACAGCTTTCGGCAGCCCCAGCGTTCAGCAGACGGATCTTCGACACGGGCTGCTAATTGCAATGACTTCTGACAGCCAGCAGCCGCTGCTGGACGACGAGCATGGCGCGGAGACAAACGCGCGCAACAATGCGGATGCAGATGCGGAGGCCGGGTGAGCAGATGTCCGATGACGCCTGCAGTAGCTCAGGCTTGTCACATTTGATGTCACCTGGTCGGAAATCAGCCGCTTAACTCTGGGTATCTGCTGGCGTCCGGCATGCGCCATGTCGAGCTTCCGGCCGGGCCCGCCAGCAAACTGCTCCTCACCCCATTCCACGCACCAACACGCCCGTGTGTCAGTCTTGTGATCATGCTGTCTCCAGGCAGCAGCATGAGATGCAGTGGGCGGTGGCTGCAGGCAGGAGCCGGTCGACCAAGGCCAGCACTACTCTGACCGAGCGCCCTGGCTGCGGGCGGCCGTGCTGGGCGCCAACGACGGCCTGGTCTCGGTCGCCAGCATCATGCTCGGCGTCGGCGCGAGCGAGACGGGCCACAAGCAGCTCATCCTGTCCGGAACGGCCGCGCTCGTCGCAGGTGCACCTCCCTCCCCCCTTGTGCCTCGCACACGCAACAGCCAGACCTCTTTTCCTCGAATCGCCGCAGGCTGGGCTGCTTTGCTGGCGTGCAGAAGCATTTCTGCAGGCAGACTGAAGTGCTGCAGTGCGCCCGGGGTTGCAGGCGCGATGAGTATGGCAGTGGGCGAGTACATCAGCGTCAGCAGCCAGCGCGACACGGAGCAGGCGGACCTCGACAAGGAGGCCGCGGAGCACCGCACGCCGGCCGGGCGCGCGCACGAGCTGGAGGAGCTGGCGCAGATATACGTGGACCGGGGGCTGGACTACAGCCTGGCACGCCAGGCATGCCTCCCTCACGTCGCATGTCGCTAGCTTGGCATGAGCGGATGTCGCAAGCATGGCATGTGTGCTTGCGTGCGGGACTGCCTAGATGTCACTCGCCTGTGCCTGTCCTCAACGCATGCATGCATGGAAGCAAGTCTCGTTGCCCCTGGGTCGCTGTGCAGCATGCTGGCGCGGCTGCCGCGTGCTGGTGCCTGCAAGTCAGCGCTCCCATGCCCGCTCCGATGCAGAGGCCCGCCCCCAGAGCGCCTGCCAGCTTGGAATGTGAGTGTGCTGCTGCACTGAGCAAGCCTGCTGCCCTCCTGTTCGCCTGGACCGCAGCAAGCCGGCAGTGCCGCTGTTTGAGCTGACCAGCGGGGCACCTGCTGCGACAGGTGGCAGAGGCACTGACACGGGACGATGCAGTCCGGGCGCACGCACGCGACGAGCTGGGCATCGACATCGACAACCTGGCAAATCCCTGGCAGGCGCGGCGCTCTTGCCAGCAGGGATGGGACCACCGCCGTGTTCGGGCCCCGGATACGACGTATATTGCACCGTAGAATCGGCAGTGTGCGGCCGCTGGGGGAAGTGCAGGGAAATTCTGGAAACCGGAGATTGCAGGGCATGCCCGAATACAGGGGGTTGGGGAAAACAGCGAAACAGACTTCAAACTATGGGGCCGGTGTATTTGCCCATCCATACACCGTGTATACATGCCGCAGGGCCCATCCCCACTTGCCGATCCCCCCGGCCTCGCTGCAGGAGGCAGTGCTGCGCCTGCAGCCGCTCTGCTTGCCTTGGAACAGACAGCGTTTGCCGCTGCTGCTGCTGCTGCGGCGAGTGCAGGAAGCGAGGGCAGCTTGCATGCACAGCTGCCGAGGCGTCTGCAGCTGCGCTGACGTCCGCCTCGGCTCGCTGCAGGCGGCCTTCTCTTCGCTGATCTGCTTTGCAATCGGAGCCGGCATCCCGCTGCTGGCTGCGCTGTTCGTCAGGGATCCTAAAACTCGCACGCTTATGGTGGTCGCCGCCTCGACTGTCGGCCTTGCCCTCTTTGGCGCAGTGGGTACGCTCCCAACAGCGAAGGGCAAGCATGCCCTTTTGCAATGCTCTCGCAGCAGCCTGCTCCGCGCAGACACATGCCTGCAGCTCTCCGCCGTCTGCTTCATTCTGCAGTCCCTGCTGGCATCCCCCGCGCCAGCTCAGCAGCCAATCCACTTTCCGCCTCGGTTATCTGCCCCAAGACCGTCTCCTGAGGCGGCTGCTGCGGTGCGCAGGCGCGTGGCTGGGGGGTGCGCAGCGGCTGAAGGCCTCCGCTCGCGTGCTGCTGGGCGGCTGGCTGGCATTCCTGGTCACCTTCCTGGCAAGCTCCACGCCTTACACACGAGCCTGTGCCTAGCTGTGCCTGCAGTGCGACTTCCCAGGCGCCTTTTGTCACCTGACGCCCGGCAGCCTCGCAGGTGGGCCGGCTGTTTGGGACGGACGCGGCCTGACAAGCTCCAGCAGGCGCTGCGGCGGTTTGATGCAGTCCAGCAGAGTTGCGCGTCTGCAGCGCTCCGAGCGCTGCTTGGGGCACCAGATCGCTCGAGTCACAGGTTCCAAGTCGCGTGGCGACGTTCTGTTCTTTTTCTGTCACTAGCGCGCAGAGTGGCAGACTGCTGACCATGACCAAAGACGCTGCAA
The DNA here is from genome assembly GCA_003568905.1 of Trebouxiophyceae sp. KSI-1. NCBI lineage: Eukaryota > Viridiplantae > Chlorophyta > Trebouxiophyceae > Trebouxiophyceae sp. KSI-1. Next base: position 20,731 of record BHFV01000038.1, on the reverse strand, counting down.
ACAAACGAGAGAACGAGACCAGGCTGGCTCAAGCAACGACGCAGTTGAGCGGAGAGCTGTCCAAATCAGAGGCAGGCGGGACAGGTACCGGGGGGCGCAGGCGGCGGCTAGGACTGTGGCAGGGGCGAGACTCGCTTGATGGGGCCGCGGCAGAAGGGGCACTGCGGCGCGCGTCCCTGCAGCAGCAGCTGGCATGCCGGCTGTCAGGCGCGCAGCGGGCAGGAATGTGCAGCGCGAAGTACAAGAAAGTGGCGGCAAGGGGCGCGCCTCGAGACAGCAGATGGCCTTGGCGCACTCGCAGCAGAGCTGGTGGCGGCAGCCGTCGATCTGCACCTCATTGTGGGCGTCCAGGCAGACGCCGCACTGCGCGTCGTAATCCGGCTCGTCGCTGTCCGCACGCTGCAAGCCGCCGCTGGAGCCTGCTGCCTCCCGTGCGCCACCGCCAGGCCCAGCCTGTGCGCTGCCGCTGGGCCCAGTCGCCTGCAGATATGGCAGGCCGCTCCTGAGCAGAGGGGCAGCAGGGGATGGTGTCTTGCGCATGATGGGGCGGCCGGTATGACGGCTTACCCTGGGTTGCGGCGCGGCTGCACTGAGCGGCGGCGCGCTCGGGCGCGCCTCTGCTTCTGAGGTTCCGGCGGCGGGCCGGTGCTCCGACAGCACCGAAGCATCGGGGGTGCTGGCCGCTGGCCTGCAAGGCGGGAGTCATTAAGGCAGCTAGGCTGCAGCTACGGGTGCAGGCTTCAAGGGTGGCGAACGCGCTGACCTCTCTGGACCGCCTGAGGCGTGCCGCCGCTGCTGCTGCGCCTGAGGGGGCGGGTGTGCCGACTGGGCCTGCTCTGGTCGCGGCCCGCGTGCCGCCTCTGCCTCCTTCAGCGACTCCAGCACCGCACGGCGCACCTGAGGGTCGTCGTCCGGCAGCACCGGCCCCTCCTCCGGATCCAGCATCACCTTGACCAGGTGCAGCCTGCACACCAGACAGCTTGCTGAGCTCGCCAGGCAATCGGGAGCGCGGCGCGCAAGGAAGTCTGACTGGAGCCTTGCCGCCACTGGTCCACCAGCAGAGGCGTGAGCTGGTAGTCGATAAGCTCCACGAGTGCGCGCCGCGTTTGCGGGGGCAGACTCCCTACAAAATTGTTCTGCCGTTCTTGTTGTTGGTCGGCATGCCCGCGCCCATGCGGCCTGTGCCGTCCACCCCGGTGGCCGTGCCGTTGGTGGTCGTCCTCTATTGCAACCAGTGTGTAGCGGAGCCACTGCACGGCCCCCACGGCAGCGGTAACCGCGGCCAGACGCAGCGCATCCCACCAATCCCGGCCTTGACGTCCAGGGGGCGTGTTGTGACGAGGCCGGGACTGCTCCTGCCCCATCGTCTGGTGATCAACGCCGCCCGACAAAGGTGTGTCGACAAAGGTGTGTTGGACTTCGACTAAGGGGAAAACTGTGCAGGGGATTGAAAAAACTGTGCAGGTTGCAGGAGTTGCCAGGCATGCATGTGGCATGCATGCATGGGGCATGCATGCATGTGGGCCTGTGGGCAGCTTGATTGTTTCGAGGCGAGCTGTTACACCTGCTGTCTGCAGCATCTGATGACTTGACATCGGCCCGCCAAACTGTGGAGCGAGCGTCATCTGGGCAGAGGGATGAACAGGAAGAAATAGTTATGAGGAGGCCGGTCTAGGCGCTCAAACGCGGGCCTGTTGGACTCGTCCACCCGAGGGAAAAAAAAGGGCAAATAATAAGTAGGCAACAGGGAGCCCAGGAGCCCACCAGAGGTAGGTCAGCTGGACTCGTCAGTCGGGGTCCGACGCCCCACTGCCAAGGCTTCAGACCCCAGCGATAGGGGGATCCTGAAAACGCTGAGCACAGAGAACAAAGCTACTACACGAGTCAGTAATCAAGGCGCTAGTTGCGCTGCAGCAAACTACAGAGTAATAGGGGAGGCTTGCAAGTTCTCAGAGGCTGCATTATTGGGGACACCCACATGGGCCCTCACCGCAAACCAGTCCTAGTGATGTTGCCATCAATACCTGCTGCTGAGCAGCAGCATCCACAATCCAATCCTTTCCATGCCCCAGGGTAATGTTCCGGGCAGTCATGAGAGCCTTGCAAGCAACAGTTGGCCGGTGCCGAAACGAGGGCAAGGGTGGTTGGGCCGCTGAGCGGGCCTGCGGCAGCCAATCGACCGCTTGGCCTGACCAGAATGTACACGGGCTGCTAATCGCTTCAGAGGCTCCCCTTGCGATGGCGGCACAGTTGTTTATTTATGTTGAGGGCCGGGTGATGCTGGCTACCGGATTGGGGATGCCGGATGAGCAAGAGGGAACCAGCTTGAGGAAAACGGAAACAAAACACGAGGGTGCCAAACCGCTTTTGGGGAAGCAAGCGAGGCAGAGTGCTGCAGCCGCCGCCACGCTCGTGGCAGCTCAGGGCGGCGGCTGGTGGCCAGGGGGCGGCGCGTGCGTTGGTGGGTGCGGGAACGGCGGCATGCCGGCAGGAATGGCCACGATGCCTGCAAACGCCAGCAGAGATCATCAGATTGCTGGCATAGCAGCTGCAGACCCGGCAGCCGGTGGTGCATGTGCAGCTGCAAGGTAGCGGGAGCGTGCCTCCGCCGTGGGGCATGGGGAACGGCGTCAGCACTGGGATCGCGCCGGGCGGCAGCGGGACGGCCACCGCGGGCGGCTGCGGCTGCCAGGCCTGCTTCTGCGCCGCGGCGTGCGCCATGACTGCCGGGTGGAAGGCGGCAAAGCGGCGGAAGGAGTCGCTCGCCAGGACGGGCAGCAGGTCCATCTTGGCCTGCATGCTGGCGCCTGGGACCGCCGCCAGCGGCATGCTGCCGCCCACGATGAACTGACCGCCCGGCGCCAGGACAGGCGGGCCATGGACCCAGGCTGGCGGCGGCAGCTGCGCGGGCGGCGGCGGCGGCGGCGTCGGCGGGATCTCTGTGATGAGGTGGCTCTTCGACGCCCACAGCGCCGCGGCAATGCCGCCACCGCCGCCACCGCAGGCAGCGGGCGGGCCGTCGGGCTCCGTCTCCTCGTTGGAGCTCGACTCCTCCTCGCTCTCGGCGGCTTCATGATCTGCGCCGGCCGGTTTCGTGCCCGCCTTGCCGGCCGCCTGCTGCCGCTCCAGGCTGGCGAGCACGGCCTCCGCGTCCGTCACGCACGTGCGCGCGGCCTCGACCTCGGCCGCGTTCGCTTCCAGCGCGGCGCGCAGCCGCTCGGCCTCCCGGGCGCAGGCGACCGCGGCCTTGGCGGAGTGCTGCTTCGCATGCTCGACCTGCGCGGTACGGTCGGCGGCGTTCAGAAGCCCGCCGCCGCTGCGCCTTCAGCTCGAGACGATCACCTTGGGTGCGAGCGGGCGCGACCTGGGCTTTGGCCTGCGCGAGCGCCGCCTTGTCCGCCAGCAAGCGCGCGGCGGACAGCACGAGCGCGCTGTCGCCAGCGACGGCGGCGGCCTCGCCTGCAACAATGGCGTTCGGGCCCAAGTCCAGGCTCTGCAGGAAGGCCTGATTGGCTGCGATGCGCGCCTGCCTCGCCAGCTCAATGGCACTCAGCACCTGCGGGCAACGTCGTCGCCTTCAGGCTGCTTTTCCGTTCATGGCTGCAATGCAGGAGGGCTTGCAGCTCTCCTGGGGTGCCTTGACAAAGTAGGGAAGCACCTGCGGCGCCTCCTTGCCGCCGCTGTCCTGAACCGGCCGGGCGGGCAGCTTGACAAACTTGGCGAGCGCCCTGCGCGAGATGACCGGCTCCGGCACAGGCGCCTCTGCTCCTGCCAGCTCGGCAGCCGCCTCTGGTGGCGCCTCGGCCGCAGCCTCGACCGCCTCCACCGCAGCGTCGAGCACCTCCGCCACTACCGCTGCCAGCAGCTCCTCCTCTGCTGCGTCCGCGAGCTCCTCGCCCGCCGGCAGCTGCTCCTCCTTGCCGGCGCCGGCGGCAGCCCGCAGGGGCAGGTCCAGCCTGTGCCCGCAGCGATATAAGCCTCAGCATCCTGACCGCGTGCCAATCAGGCAAAATAGTTGCGGCACGGGTCAGGGAGGATCGGTACCTGGGGATGGAGTAGTCGACCTTCTCGGCCGCACCCTCCCACGGGTCGCCGTCCGTGCCGAGCACCGCATAGCGGCCGCCCAGCATCTCGCGCCGCGTCTGCGGCGTGCGGCAGCTGGTGTGCGGCGGCCTGCGGGTGAGGCGGCGGCTGGTCGGTGGCAAGTCAGGGATCTGACTGCAAGACCTTGCTGGAGCAGAAGAGCAAGCCGCAGTGACCCTCGGAGGCAAGAGCGTGATCCCACCTCAACTGGCGGCAGTTCCAGTCGGCGTCCTTGGCGGCCAGCAGCACCTCGTAGGTGATGATGCGCCACTTGCCGCAGATGCTGCACTGCACCCTGCAGGGGGGCAGCCGCGCGGGCGGTTGACAACCTTGCCTTGCAAGGAAGAGTCGCTGGAGCGCTGGCAGCTCACATAGGAGGCATTCACTGCTGAAGGGAAAAGTCTGCTGCTGCCAGAGAGAATAGCGGGAGGGCATGCCAGTGGTCGCGGTAGTGCTCCTCGGCGTGCTGCCGCAGCCGCTGCAGCAGCTCGTGGAACGCGTCCGAGCGCATGATCGTCTTGTCGATCGGGATGTTGGGCTCGCCCATGTCCGCGAACGCCTCGAAGAAGCGCGTGTACAGGTCCCTAGCCCGTCCCGAAAACCTCAGTAGGCCTCATGCATGAGTTGCCAGTGCCAGGCTGGCAACTGGACGAAAGCGCGCGCCTGCAGGACGACTTGGCGATGGCGAAGATGCAGATGCCAAAGCCGATCGGCGTCTTGCTGTAGTCTGCACGGGTGCCGCCCGGGCAAATCAGCCTGGCGTGCGGGTAAGAGAAAGCGGAGAAAGCGCGGGGGCGGCGCGCGCGAACCTTTGAAGTGCGTGTTGGTGCGGCGAAGCAGGACGCGCGGGTACGGGCGCAGGCGCTGGAAGTAGGCAGTGTCAGTGGAGTTGCGGCACAGCAGCAGCACGGCGGGCACCTGCAGGCGCCTTGCGCCTCAACCCGCGGCTCGGGAAAACCCATTGATTTTGAATTTCCGTAATTCAAACTCGAAATCGAAATGTATTTTGCATTCTCCGAGAGGCGACTGCGCGGTGGAGGAAACGCCAAGCGCTCAGGGGCGAGCACAGAACGGGCTGAGCAGGTCGGGCGGTCGGCTGGGAGCCGCCATAGCGCCCTGGGCGGCACCTTGTCGTTCTCGACCTCGTCGATCGCGCGGTTGACGAAGCGCCACTGCGTCGCCGCAGTGTAGGGCGGGTTGAGCAGGATCAGGTGGCCGGCCCAGCTGTTGGACAGCTTGAGCCCGTTCATCTGCGGTGCCGCTTCATTAAGGCCGTGAACCAGCCGTCCCTCGTTGAAAGAGCTCGTTTTGAGAGCTGAGAAATGCCGGCACGCCTCCCGGAAAATGGCAGGAATGCTTGGGGCAATGCTTCCCTGCTAGAGTCTTTGCTTCGCCCACAGCAGTATCGACGCACGGCAAAGATCCAAAGCCAGCAGACTCGGTTCTTCTTCGTGCGATTGGATTTGGAGGAGCTGGGCCAACGAGTCAGGAAGGGAGGCGAGCAGCGGACCTGCTTGTCGTACAGCACCTCGGCGGGGATGTTGGGCGCCGCCAGGCTGTTGCTGCACGGGTCCAGGAGGCCCTTGATGTACGGCCGCTCGTGCGAAGGCGGCTCCAGCTGGAACACACGGAAGGCGGCCGCCTGCCGGCGAGAGCAGCTCAGCTCAGCTGCCCCTCAGCTGCCTGTCAGCTTCCAACCCTGCCCCAGTCGCTTGATGAGCTGTCTGGGGGGGGGGGGGGCGCAGGTTCCTTTCTGTTGCCCTACTGGCCTTGTCACCACTTGTCAATCGCCCTGTGGGGTGTGGGGGGCACCTCTATGATCCAGTCGGGTGTGAGGCCCATGCGCTCCACCGTCAGCTCCTTGACGTCCTCCGAGCAGCCCTCTCCGGCCTGCGGGCCGCAGGCTCTCACGTCAGCCGGGGATTCCACAGTTCCGTGTGTTTGCACTGCTGCAAGCAATCCCTCGCCATCTCTTTTCGAGTCTTCATCAACCGTCTGTACATTTTGCTGTGGTTGGCTTTCAAACCCGACCGCGAATTGCATTTGGCACAGCTCCAGCGAGGAGGGGGGGGGGGGGGGGGGGGTGCGTGGGGCAGGGCCGGCGGTGGTGATTTGTAGGGGCAGCGGCAGAGAGTGATGGAGGCTGCGGCGGCTGGGGCGGGCGGCGGGCTGATCGGAGCGGCGGGAGTGGTCGCGCGCAGGCGGCGCTCATCCACCAGATGGAGTGGAACGTGCAGCGCGTGCTCGGCAACGACACGAGCGCGATCTCGACGCTGCGCTGCCTCAAGCTGTACCTGGAACGCCTCGGCTGCAACTTCCTGGACGAGGAGTCGGTCGCGCAGCTCGCGGTGCGCCCCTCCCCTCGCCTCTCCGCCGCTTTCCCGTTGGAAGGGCGGGCGCGCGACCTGACGCGGCGCGGCGCGCGCGCGCAGGGCAAGGCGTTCGCGCTGGTGCGCGAGTCGGTGAGCGAGGTGACCTTCCTCAACTGCCGGCCGTCCGTCATCGCCGCCGCGATCGTGTACGCGGAGCGGCGCGCGCGCGGCGTCATCCCCTTCTGGCCCTCCATGCTCGCCAAGCTGACCGGCTACCAGGACATGAGCACGCCCGAGCTGAGCGTCGCCATCAAGGCCGCCCAGCGCATGTGCAGCCGCCTGCTGTACGCGCCGCCCGCGCCGACGCCGCCGGTGCCCGTCGCCGCGGTCGCGCCGCCGCAGACGCCGCGCGCCGCGCCGCCCGCGCCGCGCTCGCCGGGCTCGATGTGAGGCGCCGCCCGTCGCGGCGCGCCCGCGCCCGTCGGGCCCCGACGCGCCGTCCGTCCCGCCCTGCCCGGCCCGCCGCGCTATTGCGCCCCTACGGCCGGGGGGGCCCAGTCTGCTTTTTCCGAGCGCCGCAGCCGCGGCTGCCGCGGACCCGCCGTGCGGCGCCGCAACTCTCAAGACCACTCAAGGACAGAGCCACCTGCATCCTGGCACAGCGCCGCCGCCGGCAGGGCTATTATTTGATGGCTGCCCCGGCAGCGGGGCAACCCCCCCGAGCACGCAGGTGCCTGCCGCGCCCGTTGCTGGCACAGCTCGGGTGGCGGCGGCAGCCGCGCCCGGGGATGAAGTTGGGTAGCTACCAGATGCAGGGGCCGGCAGCGGGGCCTCCATTGCTCGCCGCCGCAGACTTGGTGCGTTTGAATTTTTCCCCCGGGGGAGGTGAGACCACCACCGTGAAAGGCTTGCGCCGCTTGCTCGTGTCGCCGTTGTATTTCCGTCAGAAGCCACGACCTCTGCCATTAGACACTGCCCGCCCCGCCCGCCCGCTTTGGGATACCCCCCCCCTGTCTGCGCGTTGTCGGCCCGCTGGGCGCCGGGCCCCTAACCCCCCTGCTTCTTTCCCCCCTGGCTGCGAACTAGCTGCAAACGCACGAGCTTTCTGGACTGCTGGTTGCGTTTTCGAGGCCTCCGGAAGGGGGGCCCAGCAAACATAGTGAGGGCAGAGCAAGGCTTAGGACGCAAGACCCCAGAAACGTGTAGCAGCGTCACAGGATAGACACAGCACCTGCGGCTAGCCGCACGCAGCAGTGTTTTGGCAGTTAGCAAGGCGGCAGCAGCAGCACGCAGCCGGCGCAGCTAGGCTGCCCCCAGTATGGGCCGCTCGCTTGCGGATGCTCTATGGCTCGCGCAGTGAGTCCCGTTTTCCTCCGGCCGCTGGCCTGCCGCTGCGCAGGGCGGCCCTGTAATCAGCCGGCGGCCGCCACCCGTGCCCCACAATGCAGCCCCGTTGGTGCCCTACCTTCTGATCTCCACCCCACGCCACTCCACAGACCGGCATGTGGGTGTTGGAGGCGCAGGCCCCGCCCGCCAAGGGCGTGTTCGTGCTGACGCCCGGCGAGTACACGGTGGGCCGTGTCGTGGGCACCTCCAAGATTTTGTGCCTGAGCAGCTCCATCTCGCGGGAACACGCGCGCATCGGCGTGGCACCTCTGCGAGAGGGGCACGGTGACGTCTCTGAGGCTTGGCTGGAAGGTCTGCCTGGCTCTCGGCCGCGCCAGTGCATGGCCATGGCCGCTCGGGATGCCACCTAACGCCCAGTGGTGTCTGAGACGGCCGGGCCATCGACGCAGACTCCAGCCGGTATGGCACGTTGGTCGCCGGGCGCAAGGTCGCCGCGAAGGAGCGGGCCGTCCTGTCCGAGCTGCCGCCACCAATCAGCATACGGTTTGGCCTCGATGTCCCATTCAGGTGCTCCTGATCTCGGCCATTATTGAGCTGGGAGCAATGGAGCGGTGCGGTGGGCTCACTGGCTGTGATGCCCTGCAGCCTGCGCCAAGAGCGCTTCAGCCTCTTTGCGCACCGCATGCCCGACCCGCAGCTCAAGCAGCAGGCGCTGGGCCTGGGCGCGCACCTTCCCAGCCTTTGCGGCACCTCTGCCTGCGGCTGTCGCCAGTGCCAAAGAAGCTGAGCAGCTGACGCTGCGCAGGCCTGGGCTGGGCGGACCGCTGGAGCCCGGGGTGCACGCACACGCTGGCCGCCGACGCCGCGCAGCTCACCCCGCTGCTGGCTCTGGCGCTGATCTGCCAGGTGCCCATCGTCAGCAGGGCCTGGTGAGCGGCTGTCAAGCTCCGTATCCGCGGCCCCCTGCGCTTCAGCGTTCCCCACTGCAAGGGCTCTGTCCAGCCAGCGGCTGAGGGGCCCACTCTCTGGCAGGCTGCAGGCCTGGCAGGAGCGCGGGGGGCCGGAGGAACCCGCTCCCGAGTCAAGCGCCTTCCAGCCGGCTCTGCAGGTTCCGCAGGGAGCCGCGCCGCTGGAGGGGCCGCAGCTGGCAGCGCTGCGAAACGTGCGGGCGGCCGCGCTGATGGCCTCGCGGCCAGATCTGCACTTCACCGTGCCTGACACACTGCCGGCGCGCCTCCCCTTTTCTGGCTGCAGCCAGGTGCAGTCGCTGGGCCGGTACAGGCGACCCCACTTAGCACAGCAGCCCAACCAATTTCGTCACATTCGGTGCTCTGCATCGAGTGGTTTCTGTCAGCGGCACCCCGGAGAGGGGGAGATCCTTAGCGGGAGAGGCCAAGCTCACAAGGGAGTGCCCATGCAGGAGGCCGAGCAGCTGCGCGAGGTGATTGCCGCTGCGGGCGGCAGCCTGGCTGCCAGCGCGGGCAGCAGCGAGGTGGTGCTGGCGGAGGGCGAGCAGGCGCCCGCGGGGCATCGGCTGTGGACGACGGCCCCCCGGCTGCTGGCACGCCGCCCGCCAGCCAGCGCTTTCCCCCCTGCCTTGCGTGCAGCTGCTCCTCTGTGCCCCAATTGGCGCCACAGGCAGGCTGCAGCATGGCAGGCATGCGCTGCCGGGCGCAGGCAGCGCTGGCGGCGCAGTCCTGGGACGGTCTGGTGAGCGAGGCGCAGGCCACGCCGGGCAAGCGAAAGGGCGGCACCGTCAGGAGCCCAGAGACACGCGCTGCCAAGCGGGCAAAGGCAGACGGCACAGGTCAGCCTCTGATGGCAGCTGCAACGCTCTCAAGCTGCCTGCTGACACGCGTGCCACAGCATCCTGGCTGCTCCCTGCAGGCACCGCCGAGGCAGCGGCTGCCAGCGACGTGGAGATGGGCAGCTCGCAGGTCATCGAGGACAGCGATGTAACTGACGCCGGCGAGGACAGCGACGTAACTGACGCAGGGGAAGAGGCCGGCGCCAGCGGCAGCGGGCCGGCGGCGGCGAGCGGCGCGGCCGGCGCAGCAGCCGCGCTCGAGGGCGCCTGGATAACCAAGCCACACCACAAGCAGGCTGGCCCGGTGGAGGGCGCGGCTGTTGTGGTGGAAGTGCCGCCGGACATTGTAGAGGTGGGCTTTCAGTGTCTAGGGATCTGCCGTGCTTCTCAGCTGCAAGGTGTGACAGGGCGTTGCTGCACTGCAGGAGGCGGCGACGCCGCAGTCAAAGAAGGGCCGAGGCGCCGCAAAGGGCAAGGGCGCCACCCCGGCCTCGGCGCCCAACTTCAAGCCGTTCCGGCGGAATGCCAATCGCGCACCAGCGCCCGCCCAGCCGCTCGAGTGTGTGACCGTGGTGGTTGCTCGCGACGAGGCCGCAGACGCCGCCTTTGCCGAGTGAGGCACCCGACTGCTTGCGCTGCCTTGGCATCACTGGAGCTGCCCGATGAGACAAGCTGCTTGTCTCGCAGGGAGGAGCGCAGACGGCAGGCGGTCGAAGCGGAGCGCGACGCCAACTTTAACGTGGAGCTCAAGCCGAAGAAGGCGCCCCGTGGGCGAGGCAGGAAGTGAAACTAGTTGTTTGCAGACAGATGCTCCACTAGGATCTGTTTGGCGCCAATTCTGCCAACCTGGGTTCAAACACTCAGCGCAGCTGCGCGAGCTGCACGGGCGCCTCTGCATCCCGCACTGCGCTGTCTGCGTGCGCTCAGCACTGTGAAAGGTGCCCACCTTCGAAAGTGGGTCCGGTGAGCTGTCGATTGGCTCGTTGTTGAATCTCTACCGTGGATTACATCCGGCTCGCATGGCGCCCGTCGACGGCGAGTTGAAGGGCGGCTACCTGCTGCGCAAGCGGGGCGTGTCCAAGGATCATGACACGCCAAAGAAGACTGCCGGCGGGACTCCACCTTGCGAGGCGGTGCGTCTGGGGAGATGTGGCCCAGCTGCAGAGGTTCAGCGGCGAGGTCAGCCTGAGCACCTCCGTTGCATGCAGCCGGCAGCCAGGCAGAGCAGCGGCGGACGCTCCCAGCGCACTCCCGGCACAGGAAGCTCTGGCGGGTTGGCACGGGCTGGCAACTCGCCGACTCTGGCGTTCCTGCCAGCTTTCCTGCACGCCCCCCGCGCGGGCAAGCGCGCCAGCGCAGGTCAGGACGACTGCCTCCATTCCGAGTGTAAATGTCACGCATAGTGTAGCTCGCAAGACAGGGGGCGGTGCCTGCAGGGACGTCATCGCTGGAGGCGAATGCAAAGGGCTGCCAGAGTCTCATCAGCCCTCACTCTGCAACGGAGCTGACGGTGGCGGGACAGGCTGCAGCACTGGAGCTCTCCAGCGAACAGGCAGCAGCCGAAAAGAGGCGCCATGACGAGGCGAGCTGCTTGACTCAGGAGCCCCAGAGCTGCGAGGCCGATGCAGGTGCACATGGAGCTCTCTCAGCATCATGTGCTGCAGGATGCGGCCAAGATAGCGGAGCTGGAGGCGCAGCTGGCGCAGCTGGCCGGCAAGCTGGCTGCCTCCGAGCTGCAGGTGAGCATGCCACTGGAAGACCGGCAGCGGGGGCGGAAGGACCCGAGGCCTTCGCCGAGCCACTGTGCCGCGGTGCTGCAGGCGGCGGAGCTTCAGAGCGGGATGCGGAAGCAGGGGGAGGAGACGGCCAGGCGGCGGCAAGCCCTCCTCGCCAAGCTGCTGGACGCCGCTGCGCCCGGTTTGTCTCAATGCATATGCCGCTCTTATCACATGGATGCTCGAATGGCGCATTGTTTGACAGATGCTTTGCATGGCGGACCGAACAGCGGCACACATGCTGCTGCCTCGCAGGCTCAGCGGCGCCCGGCGAGGCGGGCTCGGACGCCGAGGCAGAGGCGGCAGTGGGGCGCTTTGTGGAGGCGCACGCGTCCCTCAAGGCACGCTCGGCCCTCTGCCTGGAAGGGGGCAGCCCGCGCACATGCCGGCGAGCGCAGGAAGGCCTGACAATGCTGGCAGACACACAAGAAGAGCTTGCCTTGCCTTTGCGCCGGCCGCAAACAAGGGACTTGTTCGAACGTGTCCTGTGGCCGCTGTGCAGCGGCGGCTGCAGACGGAGACCGGCGAACGCGCCAGGCTGCACAACGAGCTGGTCGACCTGAAGGGCGCCATCCGAGTCTTCTGCCGCGTGCGGCCCGACAACGCATGCGGCGGCGCCGAGCCGCCCGCCGTCGTCTGCAACGCCGCAGAGCAATCCGTCCGCATCTCCTGCCCCCGGTGCGACCCCGCGCACTCCCCACCCGGCCCATCCCCGCCGCTGCTCTCGCATGCCTGGCTGCTCCCATGACAGGGCAGCACGAATCGGCCACCGATTGATTTGGCTTTCGCCGCCGTGAGCTGGCGGAAACCTAAGTAGGGTCGGCCGAACCCTAAGTAGGGTCAGCGGAACCCTAATTATGGTCGGCGGTTGCAGGGCGCCTTCTGCTGCGTTCCGCTTCGACGCCGTGTTCAGCCCCTCGGACGGGCAGGAGCGCGTGTGGGGGGAGGCTGGCCCGGTGGTCGCGAGCGTTCTGGACGGCTACAGCGCCTGCGTGTTTGCGTACGGCCAGACGGGCAGCGGAAAGACGCACAGCATGGAGGGCGGCGAGGGCGACCGCGGGCTGAGCTTCCGCGCGCTGGCGGAGGTCTTCCGGCAGGCCCACGCCCGGGCAGCCGAGTGCGATTTCGACGTGCAGCTCTCCATGGTCGAGGCGCGGCTCCCCTCTCTCCCTCTGTGCCTGCCTCCTCATGCAGCCCGCCTCGCAGCGATGCCATGCTGCAGCCCCTCCTGCTTGAGGATGGTGGGTCAGGTCGAGTTGGGAGCGCTGGCGCCATATGCCCACCGCTTCCAAACTCCGGCAGCACTGCCGAGCGGCTCTTTGGCTACTGGTATCTGAGCGCATTTCTGCTCCATGGGGGGGCCTCACGGCGCTCTCCGCCGGGCCGGCAGGTGTACCTGGAGCAGGTGCGCGACCTGCTGGCGGAGGGGCCGGCCCCAGAGCGGCTGGAGGTTCGCGGCGGCGGCGGCCTGCCCGGCCTGACGCAGGCGCCCGTGGCCGGCGTGGGGCAGGCGTGGGAGTACCTGAGGCGCGGCCAGGCCGCCCGCGCGACCGCAGCGACCGCCGCCAACGAGCGCAGCAGCCGCAGCCACTGCCTGCTGTGCCTGCGCGTGCGCGGCCGCTCCAAGCTGACCGGTGCCGCCCGTCGCCAGCCAGCCAGGCGTCTGCCACAGGAACAGCAAGCTTCACTCGGGAAGCTTGGGCTGGCCTTTGGAGGGAGGCGGGGTCGCTGGGGCGGCGCATCTGCCGCGCAACTCGCAGGCTGGCGATGTTGTTCCCAGTAGCGGTGCCGGGGTGCTGCTCTCACCCAGGCCGAAAGCAGCGAGGGGTGCCGGGGGGGGGCCGCAGGTGACAGCTGGAGCGCGCGCCTGTGGCTCTGCGACCTGGCCGGCAGCGAGCGGCTGTCCAAGAGCGGCGCCACCGGGCAGCGGCTCAAGGAGGCGCAGTTCATCAACCGCTCGCTCTCGGCGCTCGGCGACTGCATCTCGGCGCTCGCGGCCCGCGCGCCGCACGTGCCCTTCCGCAACAGCAAGCTGACGACCATCCTGCAGGCGCGCCGCCGCTGCCGCCCTTCACTGCCGTGCAGTCTCTGGCGGCAGAGCAGCCGCCCGACTTTTTGTGGCCGAGGCAGCGTATTGGGTTGCAGCCGCGCTCCTCTGTGACTCGCATGTGCCTGGGTGGGCTCATCGACAGTGCAGAGGCAGCTTTGCGCTGCTTCTGGTCCCTTGCTCTGGCGGCGGCCTCTCGTCAAGCAAGCAGCAGCGCGCAGACGACTGCCGTGCAGCCACAGCCAGGACTGACCGCGTTCAAGAGTGCAGGAGTCGCTGGCGGGCGGCAGCAAGATGCTCATGCTGGTGGCCGTCGCCCCTGGCGCAGCGGACGCGCCCGAGAGTCTCTGCAGCCTGCAGTTCGCCGCGCGCGTGCGGGGGGTCGAGCTCGGCCCCGTCCGCCGCACGGTGGACGCCGGGCCAGAGCTGCTGGAGCTGCGCGAGCAGCTGGCACAGCTGAAGGGGCGGGTGCGGCCTGCTCCTTTCTGGGGGTCCCTTTGCGATGCGCTCATCACGGGCAGAGTTCCGGGCCTCCGCAAAGGGATTGGATGATGGGAGCCGCCTGCTTTGCGCAGCATGCCAGCCGGCAGCCCTGCAGGCAGCGCGGCTTTCTTTGCTGCACCCAAAAACGGCCGCTGTTGCCGCAACGCACGCATGCCAGCCGAACCGCTGCGGCAGGCTGAGGGGCACGTGCGCTGACATGGAAGGGCTGTCGTCGGCCGCAGCTGGGCGCGGCGGACGCCGATCGGGCGCAGCTGGCGGCGCTGCTGCGGTCTCGCGAAACGGAGGCCGTTCGGCTGCGCGAGGAGCTGCAGGCGCGGCAGCGGGCGCACGCGCAGGAGCTCTCCGCGGCGCGCCGCGCCGCCGCCAGGCATGCGACCTCCCGCCACCAGCTGTACCTGCGCCGTCATTGCTCGCTGTGCTCCTCACGTCTGGAGCTAGCTTTCGTGCCACCTGGAACGCTCTCAGCTGCAGCCTGGCCTTCCCAACGATGCTGCGTCCAGTGCGCACTCCCGCTGCAGGCGAGAAGCCGGCATGGGGCCGCTGCTGGGGGACTCACAGCTGATGACTCCTGCCAAGCCCTGCTCCTACATGCAGCCGGTGGTGGAGGCGCGGCTGGCTGGCAGCAGGGTGCAGCCCCACTGCTGCCGTCTCGACCCTGCTGCCCAAAGTCGTGGCTACTTGCCTGCCTGCATGCCTCTGCAATCGGAACGGGCGCCTGAGCGTGCACATGCCCAAGTGAAGAGGCTGCCTCAGACGGTTTCCGTGCTGTGCAGCGCTCAGCTGCTGGGCAGTGGCTGCCTGCAGGTGGCTGGTGCGCCTGCCGGCGAAGGAGCTGTGGGGCATGCAGCAGGCGGCAGGCCCCTCTCCAGGGTGCCCGCGTCCGCCATCAAGGTGCCGGCCTCCGCCTTCAAAGGTGAAGCTCCGCTGCCATGCCTGCCTGCTGCCGGCCGGCAGCCTTCGCGAGAGCTCCGTCCCCACACTTGCTCAGCAGAGCTGAAGCTTGTGTGCCCAAGCATGCGCTCGTGGGTCGGGTGCTGGCGGCTCAGCCTGGCTGACAGCGCGTCGGCTCCGCAGGCTCCTCAAGGTTCAATGCCTCCTGGTCAGCCGCCGCCAGCCAGCCTGTCAAGGCGACAGCCGCCAAACCTCTTGCAGTCGCGCCCCCGGGTGCGATGCAAAAGACACCCTCACACGCATGCCAGGCCTCCTGCTGGTTGGTTTGCTGCCGTGAAGGGCTCAGGGAGGCAGGCGCCGTGCAGAGGCGGGCCGGGCGCAGAGCAAGCCAGCTGCTGGCCACGGCTGGAGGGGCCGCGCGGCCGTCAAAGAGAATTCCCCGGTCAAGCCGTGGGCACGCGGCGCAGCTACGGCTGCAAGCGCCAAGGTGGGTGGCCCCACCTCACTACCGGCAGTCCGCTCAGCATCTCCTGGAGCTGGATTCTCACATATTTGCGGTATCACTGAGGTCGTTTGCCTTCTGTCTCCGTGCATGGGATCAGGGGCTGGCCATGCATGAGCTCAATCCGCCTGCTGCTCCCAGGCCGACGCAGGAACGAGACAGCCGGCGCGGCTGCTGGGCGCCAACGCAGCCGGCGGCGGCGCCTGGCGGGTGCGCCCCTCTCCTGCTGCCGCCCGAGGCCCTTCTCCATGCAAGCAGCGCATGCCATGGGAGCCGTCTGCTGGAGACCGCTGCCGCCGCCTTGCTGTTTCGACACCCGGGCTGCGGCTGCAGGTGGAGCGGCGCGCGCCCTCGCAGCCCAGCCGGCTGGCTGGCGGGCCGCAGCGGCGGCCGCTGGCGGGCCCGCCGGAGCGGCGGCACTGACCGGCTCACTCCCGCCAGCAGTTCGAGCACGCATGGGGGCGCAATCGTGGCCCTGGCAGTGCGGAGTTTACAGTGCGGCTGTGTCTGGCGCCGCGGCAGCTCGCATGTCTTGCTGCCGCTCTCGAAACCAACGGCTGCGCACCTGCCCGTCTGCGCGCGGCAGGCGGCGGCAGGCACGCCTGCAAAGCACAGGGCGGGGCGGCGCCGCGCTGCGTGTGTCCGTGTGACGGTGCGCGGGGGTTCGCCGCAGCCGCATGCCTGGGACTCGCATGTGAGCAGGCATGTCGGGTGCGGACGCAATCGGCTTCCGCCGCCGTGCGGCACGCGCACATTTCGCGCGCGAACAATCTCGCTGCGGGTGGCTTGCTGCCGCGCCGGTTCGGCCCGGCAGGGTGGCGGGATCAGGCCTACTGGCGGCCGCCGGGCGACGCCGAGCCGACGAGCGCGGCCTTCTCGCCGGACTCTGCCTCGCGCTGCGCCTCCTTCTCGCGCTGCTTGGCCTGCATGTTCTTCAGCTTGGTGTAGTTGTAGAAGACGACGCCTGCGGGGCGGCAGGCATCCCGCTCCGGGATCAGCCGGGCAGGGATCAGCCGCGCGAGTCTGGGCGGCCTGCTGCAACGGGCAGCCGTTCCAGCAGGGCTGGCGACAGGAAGGGCTGTCAACGGATGCCACTCAAACCCCGAGCTCACACTCCTTTTTGAGCACTGCATGCGGGCGCTTGGATCCTGACGTGTGGGGGGGGATGAGGCGCACCGCCAAAGGCGATCAGGTAGCCGCCCAGGTTGATGGAGGTGACCTTGGCGTGGAAGATGACCACCGACAGCGCAATCAGCAGCCAGTCCTGGAGCCGGCAGGGGGCGGGGCGTCAGGCCTCGCCCGCGGCCACAGCAGGAGCCGCAGCGCAATGCGATCAGAAGATGCAGACGCATTGGAGGGGCATTCACATCAGGCGTGGGAAATGGGTCCAACATGAATACAGGAGCAGGCGCAGTGGCCCTCCCACAGCGCTAAGCCGAGCCGGGAGACTGCCCTTAGGCGCCACACCAGGAAGGAGGGGGAGGAGGGGTCCCCGAGCATGCTTAAAGGGGGGGGGGGGGTGCCTTGATGACGCCGGCCACATTCATGGTCAGCGCGCTGGTCTTGCCAATGAGCATGAAGACGCTCATGTTGAGCGCAAAGGCGGCGCCCGCGTTGGTCAGGAAGATGAAGGGCGAGAAGTTGACGGTCGGGTCGGCCAGCACCGGGTTCATCTCCAGCTGCGCGGGCAGAAAGCGAGAAGCAGCGTCAGGCAAGGGGGCGGCGCGGGGTCGAACCCTCGCCTCTCGCTCGGCGGTGCTGCGCCCGTCGCTGAGTGCCCACTGCTGGCAGGCCGCCGCATGAGCCGCCTTTTTGGGAAACGAAGCGCGCTCATGAGGCACTGCAAGAACGCCGCCGGCGGCCCCTTGCAGCGCTGTCCCCCTACGAGTCGGCCTGCTGTCCCCAGGAAGCAGCACGCGGGGCTGCAGCCTGCTGGCCCTGTGTGTGCTGGCTGGCGCATGCGCAGCCGCCCACTGTGGCGGGGCACATGGGGGAGAGAGGGGGGGGCGCGTGCCAGCGTCCAGGGGATGCCCAGGAAGACGAAGGAGGCGGGCGCGATGTAGTACATGGTGGTGACCGGGTTGAGGGAGAGCCCGCGGCGCTGCAGCAGGATCTGGATGAGCATGAGGCGCGTCGACTCGGCGGCGACCGAGCCGAGCTGCAGCAGCACGCCGAGGACGACAAAGTTGATCTCGCCGTACGAGGCGATGACGACTCCGATGGTGATCACGATCATGTTGGCCAGCGTGCGGCCGTTGTAGGCCTCCATGCCGAACAGGCAGCCGACGGCAAAGACGCTGACCGGCATCAGCGCCTTGAGCATCTGCGGCCGGCGGCGGACGGGCGTCAGGGCGTCGCCACCGGCGTGGCACTCTGTACTTTTCAAGAGGGCACAGTGCGTGCGGGGGGAGGGGCGCGTGTCTCGCGTTGGACAGTCAGAGGGGGCGCTGCCCGCGCGGGGAGCAGCTGAGGCACCCAGGCGAGGGAGCCGCTTCCGGCTCGGAGCTGCATGTGGGTGCGGCGGAGTGGACTGTGCGAGGCAGCGTTCGGTGACTCGTGTGCAGAGCATGCCGTGGTCGCAGCTGTGAGCTGGGCAGCGCGCGCCCCGCTGCCAAGGGAGGGGGGGGGGGGGGTTACCTGGATGAAGGAGACCGAGAGGTAGAGGTAGGCCGCGTTGGAGAGCCAGAGGGTGACGGCGAAGAGCGCGCCGATGGGCATGATGGCCCGCATGTACGTCTCCCGCGACAGGTTGGCGGACGGCACCACGCCCGTGCGCACCTGCGGGATGCCCGGCGCGGCGGGATCAGGCGGCTGTGAGGGTTGCGGCCTGGACGGGAGGGGTGGGAGGGCGGAGGCGTGCCAGCGCAAAGGCGAGGACGGAGGAGAAGAGCATGTGCCACATGGTCAGCGAGATCGGATAGGGGAAGCCAAAGACGGCCAGGATCCACTTGTTGTAGATGATGACCGCGCCCGACAGGCCAATCCACACGCTCACGTACACGGCATTGAGCACGACCTGCGTGCGATGCGTGCCGGGGGCGCGTCAGGCGCCGCTGGGTCGTCGGTCGGCCTCGGGCATTGAAAAACCGCCATTGCCCAACCGCACCTTGACGAAGATCTCGCCCGACGCCTCCGCCTTGCCCGACATCTCGTCCGCCTGTGCAGTTCCTGCGCGCGAGCATTGGCCTCCTCTCAGCTGCAGCTGCCGCGCGGCGGCCTGGAAGCCGCCAATATTCTTGGGCGGAAGTGAGCGGCGCTGATCGCGGGATGACCATCTGCTGCGGGCGCTCACCTGGCGGCGGCGCGGTTGGCGCAGAGCGCCTGCAGTCGAGCCATCGCACGGCAGGGTCAGCACGCGCAGCCGGCCCGCGCCGCGACCTCGGAAGGGGGGCCTAAGTAGGTGATGCGGGACCGCAGCGCCTGAACCGGCCATTCCGGGCGCCGACACGCCGGTTGATGTAACAAAAAGCGAGCCAGCATTGAATCGCGCCGGCGCCACCAGTCGTCGCGCATCGCGGCAATCAAAGGCCATCGCTTTCGACAGGACCAGTGATTGCTGCGTGCGCCGCGCCGGCGCGGTTCCACCAGTAAAACATGGTTCCGACTGCAACGGGCGGGTGAACCGGGTCGCACCTGGGCTTCAAAGGCTCAGACACGGTCTCAGGTGCTCGCCAGCGCCCGCTACTTTGATGGTGCCGCTTTGCACCGCAGAAAGACGTCTGCTAGCTCCTGTCACCGCCCTGCCTGCATGCGCTGGCCCGGATCGCTGCTGAGGCGCTTTTATTGGCGGGTTGGAAGAGCACAGACACAGCCCTCGAGATTACCCTGCACGCCCCAACAGCCAGGCGATCCAAGTCGTGACCCGGTGCGCATTTGAGCGTTGAAAGAGCGTGAGACACACTACAGTAGGCGGGGGCCGGAGCGTTCCGGCGAGGAGAGCAGAAAGCGCGCGAGAACCGACCGCGAGGAGCAGCAAACATGCTGGCGCAGACCTGCAAGCCGGCGCTGCAGCCGCTGGGCCTGCGCCCGCGCGAGCGCTGCGTGCGCGTGATGGCGAGCAAGACGGAGGAGGCGGAGGAGGCCGCCACGCCGAGGCGCTTCGCGCATGCCCTGCTCGCGGTGGCAGCCGTCTCGGCGGCGTCGTGCGTGGTCACGCAGCCGGCGTCCGCCTGGGGATCCAAGTGGCGCCCGCGGCGCCACCACCGCCGCCTGGGCGAGTGGGAGCGCCAGCCGGACCTCGGCAAGTACTCGACTGTGCGTCCCCGGCCCATCCGCGCTTGTCCGGGCCAGCGTCGCCCCCGTGCCGTTCCCAGGCGCCTGTGCTAGCTGCTGATGGAGCGCTGGAGAACACTTCGTGGGCCGGAGCGGCGACCGTACAGAAGCTCCCGGGTGCTCCAATTGAACCATCGCCTCTGAGCCACAGCTGCCGCGGCGTGCAGGAGGCGATGGCGAGCCGCAAGCAAGTCACCATCGTGGCGGACGAGGCACGCCTCCTGCCCGGCGCCCCAGGCAGGGCGAGCATCAGCAGCTACTCGCCATGTCCGCTGATCATGGCGCCGATGCTGCCTGCAGGGCCAGGGCTTCCTGCGCCAGCTGGGCGGCTGGGGCGAGAACATCAAGTCCACGCTCGCGAACCAGGAGCAGGTCCGTCGCCGCCACGCCCGTTGGCACTTCGCTTGCTCCACCACCGCCGGTGCTGACGTCCGCCGCGCTTTGCACCCCTGCAGAAGGTCGCCGCCAGCCGGAGGGCCCGCCAGGCACGCCCCTCTCCGCCGCAGAGCCGCAGCAGCCGGCCCCAACCTCCACCCGTGGCTCCAAGGAATCCTGCACCTGGCGGCATACGCGGCCTTGAAAAGAACCGGAAAGAGAGGAGACTCTCAAGCCCCTCCCGCCGCGCAGGTCTACGAGGTCGCGCAGAGCTCGAGCCCGACCATCAACATCGCCGGCCGCGGCTTCTCGCCGCTGACCGCCGGCGCGCTCGCGGTGGGCGCGCTGCTGCTCGGCCGCTGGCTGTTCGGCGTCGTGCGCCTGGCGCAGCTGCGCAGCAGCGAGACGCGCAAGGGCCGCTGGGTGCGCGACCGCGGCCTGGGCGGCAAGCTGGTGCCCCCCCCCCCCCCCCTC
>BHFV01000037.1:10874-78615 GCA_003568905.1 Trebouxiophyceae sp. KSI-1 | reverse complement strand
GGGGGGGGCGCGCGCGCACCCGCAGCGCGGGAGATCTCGGAGGCTGCCTTGAAGGCGTTCGGGTAGACGCCGGCCTGCACGGACCGGATGCAGACAGCGAGCGGGACCTTGACGATGGATCCGCCCGCGGCCGCAACGCCGCCGGCGACGAACGCGATGCTGCCCGGCTGCATGGCCGTGTGGCGGACGAGCACGTTGGTGGCCGCGCCGTAAAAGGCAAAGTAGGCGCCGATGGCGATGCCAGCGCCGCTGGCCGCGCCAAAGACGCCGCGGTAGAGCGTGGCAATCTTGGGCAGCGCCTTCTTGACCACGCGCCCCGTGTGCGACGTCAACTCGCCGCCCGCCGCGCCTGCGACGCGCCCGCCGCCGCGCTCAGGCCGGGTCTGCAGCGCATTCCATTTCCTGCCGCCGGAAGGTTCACAGCAGCCAGGCCAGGCAGCAGCGATCGTAGCAGCGTTGGCTCATGCAAGCATTTGAAGCAATCAGACATCAGCAGCAGTCAGCTCATGCCGAGCATTCACAGCAGCCAGGCGGCAGCGACCGCGGGGAGGGGCGGGCGCCGCACCCTGCGGCGGGACGAGCTTGCTGATCTTGGAGAGCGCCTGCTGCACGCCGCCCTTGCCGGACTGCATGCGGACCTTGAGCGTGTCCAGCGGGTGGATGGTGCCCTGGCTGGCGGCGCGGGCCACCGCGCCCGCGATCACATCGCTCGCCGGCTTCATGTCCATCTGCGGCACAGGCATGTGAATGTTGGTTGTTTCTGCACCAGCAAGAGAAGGCAAACCCAGGACATGCTCTCATGCCACGGCAGCTCCGCTGCAAAGCATGGATTGGCGCGGCGCAGCCTGCTGCCTTGGCTGAGCCGGTGCGCTCCGGTGTGCTGGCCGCGGCAGGCGCACCTTGGGGGGCGGGCTGGGAGGCGCGACGGCGGGCGCCGAGTTGTTGCCGAGGGCGGCGGTGGCGGAGGCAAAGGGGCGGCCGCCCAGCACCAGCCGACCGCTGCGGCTGCGGCGGCGGCGGGAGGGCGCCTCGCCCAGCTCAAAGCTGCAGTTGGGGGTCCACATTGCCATGGCCCCTGGTGTCAATCAAACGGCTGGCAATTGCTCTCCTCTCCTCCTCAGTACTGTGCGCTCCGCTCTGTGGAAGTCAGTCAGCAGTGCTCGCTCCGCTAGCTCTCGCCTCTCTGCTCTCCCTCTCTCGCTCTCTAGGCGAGGAGGGCGTCCGAGACGGCGTCGATGCCCGCGAAGGGAGCTGGGATGCCCTTGAGCACCTGCGGGCGGAAGCAGGACGGGCGGGATCAGAAGCTGCCGCGCCACTGCCCCCAGCATTCAGGCCAATCCCCAGCGCCTTGTCCGCAAATTCCGCGTGCAGGCGCGCACATTGCGTTCGGGGCGCGCGCTGACACTTCAACGGGCCCTGATCAGACAGCCGTTGGCATTCGACATTCGGTCTCGATCTGGCGCGAATGACCGGCGAGCGCACCGGCAGGAAGCTCAGGAAGAGGCGCGGTCTCTGCAGCGGCAGCTCCGGCGCGTCGGTCCGCTGCGTCGCTCGCTGCAGCGCCTGATATTCCTGCAGCTGGTGCAGCGCCTCCGCGGGCGGGTCGAGCGCCAGGGGCAGCGAGGCCGCGCTGTCGCGAACGACGGTCTGCTTGAGGTTGCCCTGCATGCGCCGCATCCAGCGCTCGGCTCCCCGCGCCAAGCGGGCAGCGCAGCGCGCTCTGACTCGCCCCAAGGCCGGGTGCCCTACACAGGCCAGGCGCCGTTCCCGCGCTCCCACCCTGGCCGGCCAACGGTGCGGCGCGGCCGCGAGATATTTGACCGCAGCTGGCAGCAGGGGCACGTCTCTGGGCGGGACAGGCGCGATCGGAGCGGGTACGGGCAGACATGGAGGGGCAGGAGGCGCACTGTTTCGCGGGCGATGTACGAGACGTCCTCAGCCGCACCGCCGGAAGCGCTGGAGAGGAGGACGGTGATCCAGATGAGCGCCTGCGCACGGGGCGGCCGTGGCGCTGAGAAGCTGCCCAGTGCCCCAGCGATGTGAGCTGGTATCAGCCTCTGGGCGGCCGGCAGGCGCCGCCCGCCGCCCCGCCTGGCCCGTGAGGACGCGCCTCTAGGTAGGCGACGGCGAGGATGACGTAGTTCAGGTGGCAGCCACCGCGTTTCATAGAGTGCCGATGTCAGCTCTCATCATCTGAAGAGGTCGCCCCTACGCGCCGCGTTCTCCCTCTGCAATTGAAGCTCTGCAAACTGGAAATCCCTTGCAACAGCGATTGCAATACTGCCGCAATGCCGGCCTCCGGCGCTTATGGTCAAACAGGTTGGCACTCGTCCTCGGCGCGCAACTCCTCCTGTGACGGGCGCGTGAGGGCGTGCTCAGATAAACACATGGCTGTCCCCGGAATTGCATGCGAGCCCTGGAAGAACGCTGTGCTGCTTACCCCTCATACCACCTGCCTCCTGTCCAAACAAGAAAAAGGGAAGCGATATGTCAACCAATTTTCCATTGATTTGATTATTCTGCTGCCCAAGCAGGTGCCAGCAGGGTATCTAGCCCAGGGGTGCGTACCGGTAGCAACGCGTGGCCCTCAGCACACCGAGCAGTCGGCGCCTTTCGGTTCCAGCTCCTAGCTGCCAAGCTGCCCCAAATGCGGCCAGAAAATTTTGCAGCGGCAATGCAAGAGTATGAGGTTACATGTCAGCAGCATGCACTTCACGACTGGTCTCCGCCTTGCACCTTCTATCTATCACTCCGATACCACCCATGCAGTCTTCACTTCTCTCCTGCGAGGCTGCCTTTGCTGCCACGTCCTTGATGATGCCTGACATGATGATGCCTGACAGCAGGAAAGTCATGGAGGGCATGTCCTGGAGCAGTGGGGCTGTCCATCTTCCCAGAGGGGAGAAGCCCTTTGGCCGTTCACCTCCTGGCAACCAAAATCAAACATCACCCACCCAGCTATTCATGAATCGATCAGTGCTGCGAGCCTCTGCGTTTGCCTGGCCTCTGCTGCGCGCGGCCACCAGGCCTAGCGCGCGGTCGATCCCTCAGGATCTGGTCACCCGCCCATTTGCTCGCCCCCTCAACGGCAGCTTCGCACGTCGCTCTTACGTACAGACCGCGAAAGCTGCGATGGCGGAGGCTCCTGCTGCCGCGGACCTGCGCGACAATCCGTTGATCACGGCAAGCCTCTCCCGTGTGCCAGAAGCAACCCATCACCTAGTGCCTTCTGGCATTGTCAGTTTGGCCTTGCTTCGCCTTTCTGCGATGGACTCGCTTGCACATAGTACCCGCATGTCTAAGCATGCGCCCTGCCACGACAGGACTCGCCATTCCCCAACTTTGACGCCGTCAAGGCGGAGCACGTGGTGCCCGGCATCACGGGGCTGCTGGCCGAGCTGCACAAGGAGATAGACGAGCTGGAGGCCAACGTGACGCCAACATGGGAGGGCCTCGTGGAACCGCTGGAGCGGATCACCGACCGCCTGGGCCGTGCCTGGGGCACTATCAGCCACCTGAAGGCTGTCAAGGACCACGAGGCGCTGCGCAAGGCGTATGAGGAGGCAAGCGCACAGCCACTTCCTGTGCAGACATGCTTTTGTGCCCTGCAGCTAGCGAACCCCCCGGGCATCCCTCCTGGGTGCCTGAGCCCTGCCTGTCTGAGGGCCGCAGGTCGAGCCGGAGCGCATCAAGCTGAGCCAGCGCCTCTCCCAGAGCCGCCCCCTGTTCGAGGGCTTCCGGCAGCTGCGGGAAGGCTCCGCCTGGAGCGGCCTCAGCGAGGCGCAGCAGCGCATTGTCGAGAGCGAGCTGCGCGACTTCCAGCTGGGTGGCGTCGCGCTCGAGGTGGGCCCGTCGAGCGCCGAGTGCTGAGCATGTATTGTGCTGCTGAGCACAATGGCAGCAGGGGCTGCGCCAGAGGCAGCGGCAACCACCGCAGTGCTGTCTCGTGCTCCTGAACCCGCGCTGATTGCAGCCTAGCTCAGGCGCCATGCTGCCTGCTGCTTGTGTGCAATGCTAGTCAAGCCGCTGCCTTGCAGCCAGGGGCGGCTGGCAGCTCAGCCTGTGGGGTCTCTGTGCTCTGCAGGGCGAGCAGAAGGAGCGGTTCAATGCCATCCAGCAGGAGCTGAGCCAGCTGGCCACCAAATTCAGCAACAACATGCTCGACTCCACCAAGGCGCGGCGCTGTTCCTCGCGAACGCCAGCCTGGCGAATTCGCCTAGACAATTGGTACTGGCAGCGTTTCAGCTGGGCTGGGCCAGGACATCTGCAGGCCCACTCACAGCAGCGGTAGCTCTGCATGAGCTGGCGATGGCGGAGAGCGCATTGTGACTGGCTGGCTCATGGTGGTCTGGCAGGACACACAAGTCTAAGCAGTCAGACACGAGTTCTAGCAGCAACATTACACAGCTTTTGAGCGTTTGTGGCAGCATAACAGTAGCACAAAGGCGTGCAGAGAGGGAGCGACAGCTGCACCCTCTTTCATTGCCGAACCTGGAGCTGCTGACATGCATGGAAGGCGCATAATTGTGGACAGCAATGCTGATGTGGTCGCCAGCACGAACAAACCTCTGCCCTGTCGCTGCCCGCAGGCCTTCAAGAAGCTCGTCACCGACAAGGCCGAGCTGGACGGCGTGCCCGCCTCGGCGCTCGCGTTGTTCGCGCAGCAGGCCAAGGCGGCGGGGAACGAGGCCGCCACCGCCGAGGACGGCCCCTGGCTCCTGACGCTCGATTTCCCTTCTTACCTCCCTATCCAGCGGCACGCGAAGAACCGTGCGCTCCGGGCGGAGATCTACCGCAGGTACTCGGACCCTGCCTGCCTGCCTGCCTGTCTGTCATGCGGATTCCTGGTCAGCAGCCGCGGTGAATTCTCAGAGGCAGGACACTCATGACTAATCAG
Source organism: Trebouxiophyceae sp. KSI-1 (assembly GCA_003568905.1). Taxonomy (NCBI): domain Eukaryota; kingdom Viridiplantae; phylum Chlorophyta; class Trebouxiophyceae; species Trebouxiophyceae sp. KSI-1. Next base: position 73,718 of record BHFV01000037.1, on the reverse strand, counting down.
TGACTCACTCGCCTGCCTGTGACGATCAGGCTAGCTGCCTAAACTGCAAGACTTGCTGCTTCAGGACATCACCTGCTGCAGGGCGTTACGTGACCGTCACAAGGCATTATGTGACGTTTACTGCGCCGTCGTGGCAGGTTCCTGACGATCGCGTCGAGTGGCGACGCCGACAACGAGCCCGTGCTGACGCGCATCCTGCAGCTGCGCCAGGAGAAGGCCGGCCTGCTGGGCTTTGCCAACCACGCCGAGGTGTCCATGGCCTCCAAGGTGCGCCTCCCCTTCCGGCCCTCCTTTCTGTCAGCGGCCGCCAGCGGGGGTGTCACCTTCCTGCCACTGCCGCAGACCTTGCAACCATGACCTTGCTGGGCACCTTGACACCTGAAAGGCTTGGCAGGAGGCCTGTCCACTAAAGGACAGTTGACTCTGAGGCAGGGGAGCTGCACCCCCCAAAAGGCCTTCGCAGCTGCCCAGGCCGCTGCTCCCGGCTGCCGCAGATGGCGACGTTGGAGAAGGCGCAGGCCCTGCTGGGCGAGTTACGGAGCGCCAGTTACAAGGCGGCCCAGAAGGATCACGAAGAGCTGCAGGCGTTCGCGTCTGAGCAGGCGCGCTGCCCTGGCAGGCTGAGGGGCCTAACTGCCGCATGACAGACAGTCAGGCAGGGGTCTGCAGCGCCGCGTCTGCCTGGCATTGCACGGCCTGCACGCCTCCTAGCAGCTGCCCTGAGCACCATCCACGCACATCCAGCCTGTATCAATCCTCAGCAGGCTGCCTGCCATCTGTCGCATGCACTGCTTCAGCTGAGCATCCCTTGCGCCAGCCGCTCTCGGGCCCATATCACAGCAAGCCCCCTCCAAGGCATCCTGCTTCAGACGCCAGGGCTGCAGTCCTGTGCAGCCGCCGCCTGAGGCCCGCGCAGTAACTCCAGCATGTAACTCGCGCAGGGCTTTGAGGGCGAGCTGCAGCAGTGGGACATCACCTTTTGGGCGGAGCGGCTGCGGGAGGCCAAGTACGACATTTCCGATGAGCAGCTGCGGCCCTACTTCAGCCTGCCCAACGTGCTGGACGGCCTCTTCCAGGCGAGGCTCCCTTATACCCCGATTGGCTGGCAGCCGCGACGCAGAACCCAGAATGTGGATGCTGCCTCTGCGCACCAGCACAGCGCAGCGATTCCAAGTGCGCATGGCATACAGAAAATTGGCGCTGGTCTGCCAGGATAAAACAGAGCATTGCAAATATAATCCTATAATGCGTCTGCGCTACAATTGGCGCCTGGGTCAAGACAGCGCACGGCTCCCGCCATCTTTCTCCTGGGTTTTACCAGCTCAACCCCCCACTCCCTTTCCCGCTGAAGAGAAGCGTTTCAATGTCTGTTCAACATATTCGTGTACTAATTAACAAACTGGATTCTTTTTGGTTTTTGTGTTTATTTTGATGACTTTAATTTAATTTGTGTTGATTAAACAGTCTGAATCAATCGCTGAACTGACCAGCCCGCCTGCGGCCCCGCTGCGCAGCTGACCGGCCGCCTCTTTGGCGTGACCGTCGAGCCGGCGGACGGCCAGGCACCGGTGTGGCACCCTGACGTGCGTCTCTTCAAGCTGTCGCTGGACGGCAAGCCCAAGGCCTGGGTCTTCCTGGACGCCTACAGTCGGCCCGAAGGCGCGGCCTCAACACCCGGGTTACAGACTTCGGATGTCTCTGTTTGGGGGGGGGGGGGGGGGGGGGGGGGGGGGGGGGCGGCACCCGCAGACTGGTCTCTGCAACGTCATCTGGATGAAGTTTTGGGGGGGTATTCGGTTTGCCAAATACCCATAACCACTACCCCCCCCCTCCCGCGCCGAAAAAGAGGCGGCTGCCCATGTAGAGCGCATGTCTGGGCAAGTCGGCGAAGCGGGGACAGCGCAATTGGTCTGCTGCCAAAGGGCGGCGCCATTTTCTACCCCTTTCCTGGTGTCTCGCAGCCCGAAAGCAGAAACGCTGCAGCAGAAGTCGGGTCCCGTTTGGGGGCGGCAGCTGCCTTCAGGGCAGCAGACGCCGCACAGCCAGCTGGTGCGGCAGAGGTTGGCGCTGGAGCCCCCCCTGAAGCTGCCCCTCTGGTGCCTGCAGAGAAGCGGGGCGGCGCCTGGATGGATGAAGTATGCGGCCAGTCGCGGCTGTTCGCCCCGCCGGGCCAAGACGTGCGGCTGCCGATCGCGCACATGGTCTGCAACCAGGCGAGTTTTGCCGGTTTTGCCACCAAAATCCATTCCACCTGACCTTCGATGCCAGCACAAGCATCCGCGACATTCGCGGTGATTCTGGAAGTGCCGAAGGGGCATGGCAGCGGCGGCTGGTGCTTGTTTGGTCTCGCAGAGCAAGAATCTCTGGGCTGGCTGTGGTGGAGAGCTCGTTGCTCTGCGACACAGCCAGCCCAGAGATGCAGTCTGACAAGGGAGTGACTCGGCGGCTGCCACCCCTGCAGACGCCTCCCATCGGCGACCAGCCCTCGCTCATGACCTTCCGGCGCGGCCCCTCTCCTGTCGCTTGTTTGCCAGGCCTGGCAACGCTCGCCTGCAAGCCTGCACGCAGACCCTCAAGACAGGATGCATCTGTAATGCTGGAGGGGTTTCGTGTAATGTTGAGGCACCCAGCTCTGCCTGTGTGCCCAGGCAGGGATGCGCGCCCTGTCCCGCGGCGCACCTGTGCTGAGCCGCCGCTGCAGCACGAGCACTTGGCAGAGGGACCGCAGCGTGACAGTTACAGGGACGGCGGTTACGGATGGCGGTTACGGACGCTGATGTCAGCCACGGCGGTCGCAGGGAGGTGGAGACGCTCTTCCACGAGTGCGGGCACGCGCTGCAGCACATGCTCACGCAGCAGCAGGAGGGGCTGGCGGCTGGCATCAGGTACCCCTCGACTCCTTTGCTGCACAGAATCCCACCCCAACTCACCTACTCACAAGTTTGAAGCAGGCAGCTCGCATGCTGCACGCAGCCTCTGTCAGCCTTTCGCCAATTCCTGTCGGGAAAATACAGAATATAATGTATCGAGGATCTGGGGAGACCTGCTGATTTCAAGATCCGCACCCCTGTAGGGGCATCGAGTGGGACGCGGTGGAGCTGCCGAGCCAATTCATGGAGAACTGGCGAGCCTCCCCGCCTTCCTTCCCCCTTGCCTCCAGATGCTTGTCGCATGCAACATTGCCACCAGCCTGGCATGCCAGGCGTCGCCCTGGATGTGCCGCAGCCGAGAGCATGAGGCCGGCTCGTGCAGCTCACTGGGATGTCTGCGGCGGCTGGCAGTCCTGGTGTTTCGAAAACCGGCTGACACCAACTTTCCTTCACCTCAGGTGCTACCACCGCCCGACGCTCGACTCCTTCGCCCGGCACCACGAGACAGGCGAGCCGCTGCCCGAGGAGCTCTACAAGCGCCTGGTGGCCGCCAAAAACTTCAGGCGCGTGAATGCGACCTTTGGGCATTTAGATTTACTGTTGCTGCTGTTCCTGTGACTGTTACTGTGCCAGTGAAGTTTGGCGGGTTTTCTTGCTTGGTATGTGCAGCACTGTGGGCTCTGCTGCAGCCGCCCACCACCTGCCGCTGCTGGCTGCAGGTCTGGCAGCATGAGCCTGCGGCAGGTCTACTTTGCCAGCCTGGACCTGGCGCTGCACTCGCAGTGGGACCCCAACGAGGCGGTCAGCGTGTTTGACAGCGAGGTCGTGAAGAAGGTCGTGGCGGAGAACACGGTGGTGCCCCCCATTCCGGAGGACCGCTTCCTGTGCGCCTTCCCGCACATCTTTGCCGGCGGCTACAGCGCCGGGTGAGTGAACCCCCCTCCCCTCCCAACGAATCCTAAGTGTATAATTCTTTGACCGGCCTCCTGCTGCTGCTGGATCATTGAGCCCGCCTCTGCTGAGAGGCCACGCCTGCTCCCGCTCCAGCACAGCCTTCTCGCCTGACAGCCAAGTCGGTGAATTTCCAACCATTCCGCCGATGCCGTTGCAGGTACTACAGCTACAAGTGGGCGGAGGTGCTGTCGGCCGACGCCTTTGCCCAGTTCGAGGAGGCGGGCCTGGACGACGAGGATGCCGTGCGTGAGACCGGGCGGCGCTTCCTCAAGACGGTGCTGGGGCTCGGCGGCGGCCGCGCGCCCGCCCTGGTCTTCCAGGACTTCAGGGGCCGCGAGCCTAGCAGCGAGGCGCTGCTGCGCCACAACGGGCTGCTGCCGGCGGCTGCATGAGGCTTGCCACGACTTCATGACTTCTGTTGCAGATTCTTCTGCGAGTTCTGCTCTGGCTCTGTGGGTGCTGACTCGACACGAGGTGTGATCTCTGGTACACCACGTCGGGGGCTCCCTTCTGTTCCGGCCATGAGCCATGAGCAGGCGGGGCCAGGCCTGGCAGGCTGGCGTCGGCCAGCCGATTGGAAGGTGCCCCCGCAGTAGCGCCAAATTCGCAATTGGCAATCAGCGATTGCAGCGCTTCGACTCTGATCCTCCTGAATCGAGCGGCGAGGCGCGTGCTCATCGCGCACACCCCGCCCGCGCAAATCGTTTCCGGAACCAGCCACTGATCGAGTGGGCCGTTGCGCTTTGCATTGAGTGCTGCATTCGATTTGCCTGATCCCACTTTGCTATCCCAAGCGAATCAGGCGGCAGCCGGCCGCGCAACCAGCCATGGAAGACGACGACTTTGGCGATTTCACCTCCAGCCAGCGAATGCACACATCCGCAGCGGAAGGCGTGGGCTTGAAGGCCAACGGACTTCTGGATCTGCGGCACGGCAAGGTATGGAATCGTTAACTCGTTCGGCTCCAAATGGCAGCTTGGACAGCCAGAAACAGCTGCACTCAGGGTGACAAGCCGCTCTCGAGCAGCGTCTGCCCACTGCCGACGGCAGATGCCGGGGACCTGCAGGTCATCAATGACCCGATTCACAAGCATTTTCGCCTGGGGCCCGTGGCGGTAGCGATGATGGACTCGCCCCAGTTCCAGCGCCTCCGGGATCTCAAGCAGCTGGGCCTCAGCTACTACGTCTTCCCAGGAGCCTCTCACAACCGGCACGCCTCTCCCGTTGATGTGCCCGCCTGCCAGCCAGCCCCGATCGTGCTGAGCGTTTGCAATCTTGCTAGTTCACTCACTTGCCCCTCACAGGCCATGAGACGGCAGGTGCACTGCTGCGGTGACGCATCCCTGGCGCAAATTAAAGCAGTGAAGGGCTGATGGCGCGTGTTCCTGCCGCCAGGTTTGAGCACTGCCTGGGCGTAGCGCACCTGGCTTACGAGACGGCGCTCCACTTTAAGCTGGGCCAGCCCGAGCTGGACATCAGCAACGAGGACTTGAAGGTGGTGGAGCTGGCGGGTGCGCCTTCCTCAATCCCAAGGATCCCAAACGCCATGGATGCCTTGCCAGGCTGTATCACTGGCAGCAGCTGGCTTCCATTGCTGCTACTCTACCGTAGGACATAGAGATGTGTCGAGAGGATTTGGCGGGAAAATTCAAACACTGATTCTTGACTGTTGCCTGCAGGCCTGTGCCACGACCTGGGCCACGGCCCGTTCAGCCACGTCTTTGACTCGACCTTCCTGAAGGGAGTAGGCATCACCGGCTGGTGCGCTGCAGCCCAGCCAAGGCTTGCCATTACCGCGTGTCACGCAGTCCTTGGCGGTTTTGGCGGGAAATTTTGAAATGATCAAACCAGGAAACTAAGCCGCCTGGTCCAGGAGGATAGATGTGTGGCTCGCCAGCGCTGCTGAGGGAAAGGGCGGATGTAAGCGCTGATATGAGTGGGACTGCTCTCTCACGCAGGAGCCACGAGGAGATGTCTGTCAAGATCCTCGACACGATAGTTGAGGACAAGGGCCTGCTGGACAATGGACTCAGCCAGGAGCAGCTGGACCGGGTGAAGGCAATGATCATGGCCGGCAGCAAAGGTGATGCCTCTCCCAGGCACGCCGGCAGCGGCCCCTGATGCAATTTCGCCCCTTTTGCCTCCCGGCTCCAGCGCTGCATCAGTGCCAGCAGCAGCCCCTCCCGGCTTTGGTGAGAGGTCAACAGCCAGCATCGGCTCACCGGTGTTCGAATCCCTGTAGGCGCGCCGCGTGAGCCTCGCGGGCGCCAGTTTCTGCATGAGATCGTCGCCAACGGCCGCAACGGCCTGGACGTCGACAAATTCGATTATCTGATGAGGGACGCGTACTGCTGCGGCGTGCCGATTGCGGCCGAGATAAATCGCCTCAAGACTTACTCCAAGGCCTGTCTTCCCCTGCCGGAGCCCTGGCGTGGCACGCCAGCAGTGGCTGACGCTCGTTTCAGAAACTACATGCCCAGCCGTTTGCAAGTCGTTCGCAGGGAAAGCACCATGGTTGTTCAGAGGAGCGGAGGGGAAGCGCGCACCTAGTGGTCAGCAATCGCGTTTTGCGTCAAAAACGTTTTAAAAGCGTTTCAACGCATCTATTCTGAAATCACGAACGGGAAACCAGCGCGGCATTGGCTTGCTAAGGGTGATTCTGGCTGGGCATCATTGCCCTGTCGCCGCAGCCGCCGCTGCTGCCGCCGCTGGCCCCTGCACACGTCAGCTGAGGCGCCTCGTGCCTGCCCGATCGACAGATCATCGGCGACGAGATCTGTTACAAATGGAGCGAGTACCACAACGTGCTGCAGATCTTCCAGACGCGGGCGGCGCTGCACCAGCGGGTGTACGGCCACAGGCGCGCGCCCCCGCCCGCCCGCCCATGTGGTGATGAGCAGGCAGAGATGCAGCATAAGGGCGCCGGCTGCTGCACATGCAGCAGGGGAAAGGCTGCTTTCCGCTCCGAGCCTTCTGCATGCGCTGCTGTGACATGGCCAGGAGGCGGCCTTCGCAGGCAGAGCGGTTCGGTTCCCGACAGAAGCAAATTGTTCTGATCAAGAGGGGCTCGGGGGCCCGCAGCGGCTGCCTGTGGCGTGAGGGGCGGGTGCAGCTGGCCTTGCGGCGCGTCTCTACTTGCGCTGGCAGCGACAGGCGCTGGGGCATCCTTTTTTGGCGGGGGGGGAAGGTGGGGATTTGGCATTGCATCTGCTGCCTCCCGAACCCCACCTGCCGGCCTCCCTGCGTCCAGCACGGGCCGCATCTCCCCCTCGAAACCGCACCAGCCCAGCCGCCTGCAAACATGCTCTCTGGGTCCGTCACGCCTCTGAACCCTCCGTAACGCCCACCGCCGCAGGAAGGCCAAGGCGATCGACCACATGGTGGTGGACGCGCTGCGGGCGGCTGATCCGGTGCTGGGAATAAGCGCCAAGATCTGGGACCCCCGGCAGTTTGTGCGGCTGGACGACACGCTGCTGAAGCAGATCGAGCACTACGGCGCCTTCTGCCCGGGCTGGCAGCTGGGCGAGGCGGACGAGAGCCACATCAGGCAGGCGCAGGCGATCGTCAGGCGGCTGCGGGATCGGGACCTGTACAAGTACTGCGGCGAGTGGGTGATTCCGCCCGAGGACGTGCGGAAAGGGTGGGCCGCCTCCCCCTCCCCTTCAGAACGTCCGAGACCTTCAGACGCGTGGCCAAGCCGTCCATCACACCCCCCCTCTTCTTGAGTGAGTGATTGTCGAAGTGATATGAAGTCATACATATCGCCGCCCTCACGGAGAGCTTGAGCTGGCATTCACGCTGCCAGGCCTTGCACATGACAAGCATGGGAGTGTTTGAAAGGAGCCGTGGCGCGTTGCGAGCCCGTGCTTCATCCGCCTTTCTGGCTTCAAATCGCAAGACGTTCTTGCGCCGAGTCGAATTTCTCTCGCATTGAGAGCGCACAACCATCACTCGTCGAGAAGGAAGGAAGGGTTACAGCCCTTGCCAGCCGATGCCAGGCTGATTGGGCATCACTCGTCGAGATGGGGACCAGGTTTAGGGTTTAGGTTGGGCCCTGCTCCAGCCGCGACTGCGGTCAGAGCAGCCGCCGCGTGGGAGAGTCCTGGATCCAACTCGGCAGCTCCCCTTGCGCCCCCTCTCCCCTAAGAGCCTGCCTGAGCCCCATTTCAGAGGTCCAAAATGTCTGTTACCCTCCTGCAGTTGGGCCAAGCCGGAGGCGTCCGAGATCGCCGGCCACCTGCCGGCCGGCAGCGGCGTGACAGAGGCTGACATCATCGTCATGGTGCTGGCGATTGACCTGACGGCGGGAAATTCGAACCCCCTCGACAACGTCAGTTTCTTCCTGGACCTGGACTCCACCGAGAAGCTGCCACTGCGGGGCGAGGACATGACCAAGCTGATCTACAAGTACTACGAGGTGAGTGGGGAGTGCGAAACCAACACCCTGCGTTTGAATGTTGGCGGGAAACAAGGTTGCCGCCAAAACGCGCCGACCGCCTTCCTATCGGGCGCCAATTCGGGAGGGCCGGCCAAGCTTCGGCAGGCCGCTCACGTTCTTTATGAGGAAATCAAGGGTCCCACTATTGATTTGCCCAAGTGTTCTTGAGAGCGCTGCATCGACCCCATTTCCCCCTGCAGCGTGCCCTTGCAGCAGAGAGCCGCCTTTTTCCTGGCCTTATCTGCTTTCTTGGGCTTTCACCCACCATACAGCTCCGGTGGCAGCCATCCCCATTCCCCATCCGCCCAAATTTGCACAGCAGATTGCCAGCCGATCTCACAAGCACAGCTTGCTCCACAGGGTGCGCCCCGCCCCTTTCTTCCGGTTCACCAGCTTGCGTGCTTTTGCGAAAGCGGGGCAAGCTCCGTTCCCAGGCAGGCAGGCGGCCATGGTCTCAAGGTAGAATTTGGCGGGAAAATCGAATTTCATCGGCTAAACCCAAATCACCCCCCTCCTGCCTGCAGGAGCGCATCATGCGGGTCTACAGCAAGCGCAGCGACCGCGCCAGCGTGACGGCAGTCAGCACCGCGGCAAAGCGCTACATGGCGCTGCGATTCGGCAGCAGGGTCGTCTGCTCGACGCCGCACCGGCCGGCGCCCGGCAAGCCGCCGCCCGGCGCCGCGGGGCTGGCGGATCCCAGCCGCAAGCGCAAGCTGTTCAGCGAGGCGCGCGGCGTGTGAGGAGCGCAGCGGCAGGCTTTTGTCGTTTGGGCGTCTTTCGAGGATTGGCTGCGGCATTCTGCAGGCTTGGGCGCAGCAGGCTTGTGGTGTGCTTTGGGGTGCTTGGTGTTTTTGAGTCTTGTCCAAGGTTGCTTGGAAGAGCGTGCCCTGCTTTGTGAGAGGGGCCACAGTGCTTTGTGGCCGTGGGAGCGCAGCAATTTGGCTGGCCGGTTGGATAGGGACGGCGAGTGCTCTGCTGAGGACTGACCAATAGACTGACAGAAAACAGGATAGGGTGGTCAAGTGCTGCAAACAGCCGGCGATGAGGCCCTTCACACCATCAGCCAGCTGCACAGGCGTGCATGTGTGCAATGCGGTTTGCGGCCTTTGGCGGTTTGGTCACAGCAATAGAATGGGGCAGCTCTGAAGGCGAGCTGGGAGCGACAGGGCAAGGTAGCAGGCACAGGGCAGTCAACGTTCCACACACACAAGGAGGGGCCAGACACACACAGCAGTCAGGCGTCGGCTCGGGAGGCGCTCTGCAGGCAGGTCAGTGGGACTGCACTCGTGAAGGATTAAGCAGGCGCCTCTGGAGCAGACGCACGGCCAGCCCACAGGGCGGTGGCCTTATTTGCGGAGGGGGAGCAAAGCTGGGCTCGAGCGCAATCGCAGGCAGGTGTTTCGACGCGAGCATGTTTGCGGGGAGAGGGCCATGCGTTTCTGTTGCACCGGGCCACACCGTTCGGTCGGGAGGGAGGCAGAGGGGCAGTCGGCTCGATCGTTCCTTGGCATCAGTTTCGCTCACAGATCATCAACTCGAAAGAGAAGGGGCTCCAGGGGCTGTGGGGAGGGCCGGCCGCGCCCAATAACTCGGCGGCAGGCTCACGTTTTCGCCTCCTCCGCATCAGGAGGAGAGCTGCACGAGGCCCTGGGGCCCGCAGACTGACATGCGGCTCGCCGGCGAAGGCCAAGCGGGCCGCGCGCCTCCCAGGCCGGACAGCGCCTCGTCGCTGCTGTCGGGCGTCAGCAGCGCCAGGCTGGAGCTGCGGGAGAGCGAGGAGCGCGGGGAGGGGCGCGCGGAGGCAAAGGGGCTGCCCGGGCGGCCGCCGCCGATCTGCCGTGACCACTCCTTGAAGGCGGTCGCGTCGCCGCTCACAGCAAACTGCGGGCGGCAGGAAGAAACGGTGTCAGGAGGCCACCCGCTGGCACAGGAGGCTAGGCACTGCAGCTCGCTGGTTGCCCCGGGCTGCTGCAAGGAGCAGCTGTGCGAGAGGCAGCGTCATGAAAGGAGCACGCGTCGAGCATGCTGCGCCTCTGCAGCGCTGCGTGGCAGGGAGATTGGGGACAGTCGTAGGCAGCCACATGCAGCGGTCGTGTTCCTGGGTGAGGGAAGGAACATGCCTGCAGCTTGTCCATGGCCTGGCAGGCGTCGTTGATCAGGTCGGAGCTGTTAAACACCATGCGAACGCGGTCTGAGCGGCAGACCAGCACCTCCAGCAGGCCGCAGGGGACGAGATCTGGCGAGCCGCGGCGGCGGGACAGCGGGTCGGCCGGGTCAAAGACCGGCAGGAAGATCGCAGAGCAGGCCGGAAGGTCGTCGTCTGCAAACGAAGGCCGGATGCTGCTTCAGAGTTGGCCCAGGGAGAGGTTGTGTACTGCTGCAGCAAGAGACAGCGATTGGTTTGGCTGAGGGGCAGTGCTGCGCACCTGGCAGCTTGTCCCGCGGGTGCTGGTCCGGTGCAACAGAGGCCAGGTCCTCGATAAGCCGGATTGCGCCCTTCAGCCGGCAGTCGCCCAGCAGCTCCATCTGGCCGGCACGCACGCCCTCCGAGGCGCTGCAAGGCAAGCAGGCAGAGTCAGGGTGGCTACGAGTCCCTGGCACCGCAGTCCACGACAAGGCACTTGCGGCAAGGGGTGCAGCTGGCGCGTAGGGCAGACGATCGGGGGGAAGCTTGGTACGGCGGCGGTGGCGCGCACCAGGCGTGCGCGTAGCGGCAGACGGCGTCGCTGTCTCCCCGTGTTGACGACTGCGCCTCCGACTTGAGCAGCACGACGCTTCGATCCGCGCTCCGCGTGCACGGACGGCAGCTGGTCCAGATCTGCGCGAGCGCCACAGGGGCGTCAGCGCACCGCAGTGAGTCGCTGACAGCTTGTTGCTCTCGCAACAAGCAGCCGTGCACTGACCGTAATGCGACCGTCAACGACAGTTTAAGCATGACAGGCGACCGTCGGAACGGGCAGCAGCACCCGCGCGCGCAAGCGTTCGCGGCAGATCTGCCGGATCTCAGCTCATACAACAGTACACCGGCCGGGGGAAGCCGGCGCGGCGTAGGATGCAGAGCAGCCGCCAAGGGGCCGTCGGTCCTAGCGGCAGGGGGGAAGGGGCGTGCCTGGGCAAAAGCAACGCACGGCAGCGCGCCGACCTCGGCGGCCAGGCCGTGCAGGCGCGCCTTCTGCTGCTGTTGCTGCGCCGCAATAGCCTCCATCTCCACGGACGGCGCGGGCGGTGCGGCTGCTAGCCGGTGCCCTTTCGCGCTGCTAGAGGCGTGCGCCTGTGACTCAAGAGGTATGGCTGACAGGGAATGAGGGCAGCAGCCGAAGCCGAAGTAATAAGAACCGTCGCTTCCGAAACCGGAGATCGCGAGGCGAAAAAATCTATGTCTCGGGCGCCAGTCAGACAGAGCGCTTCCACCCTCTTTCGAAGTGGAGTCTGAAACGCGTATGTACGGAAGAAAGCTGTTCGACCGCGCCATCGGACAGTCCAAGATTGCTCACCTCGGACCTCGGACTTTTCCTCGGACTTCTCTCCCGCCTCTTCCTCCCCCCTACCCGTTCAGCTTATGCGGCTCCCAGGCCTTGCAAACTCAATCACAGTGGGAACTCGCTTGAGAACTCGCTTTGACTCGCTTACACTCGCGCATGCCAGCGGCCAGCACCGCTTCTTCACTCTCCACCGTGCCCGCCAGCACGCCGGGCAGCCACTGGCAGCAGGAGGAAGAAGCCGAGCGGCTGCATGCCCATAGGACGATGCAGCAGCAAATTAGCTGGAGGTCCTGGTGCCGCGGCTCCGAGACCAAGGGGAACTGGTAGGAGTTACGCATGCAGAGGATGAGCAGCAGCAGGCAGGTTTGCAGCCGCCAGGGATTAAAATCTGCACAGCAGTGGCAGGTGCGTGTCTGCCAGCTGCTCGCCGTACAGCTGGAAGGAAACAGGCTGGGGCGGCAGCAGCCATCCGGAGGCCAGCCGCCAGGCCCTGGGGCTGCAGCGGCCATTGGCTGCCTGCGCCTGCTGCCAAGGGAGCCCACGGGGCCGCGAGCGAAAGCCGGCGACACCAGTGGCGGCCGGCCAAAGCCCAAGCCCAAGCCGGCCGGAAGCACCCAAAAGGTGGCCCTGCGGCAGCACCCGCAAGTGTATTAAAAAAGTAAGAGGAAAAAGAGGGCTCCGGTCTTGGCGGAGAATGCAGCAGGAGCGGCCAGCTGGGCAGCCCACAGTTACACCTGAGGCAAGACCCCAGATTGTCTCTTTAGAGGCTCCTGTGACAGCGACCGAGGAGTTCTGCTCGCCGTCCATGCCGAACAAGGAGTGATCCGCGGCGTCCGCCATACCAAGAATGAGCGATCAGAGGATGGGCATGGAAGTCGGTGCCGCCAGCCTATGTCAGCCTCAACGGCGGGAGCGGCGGAACATCCAACGTTTCTTGGCGGCCTAGCCCATTCCTTTTGTTACATTTCGGTATAGCAAACCTTTTCCGCCGTGCTAATGGTGACAGCTCCTCGTGATTCTGCCTGTCTCACACGCTGTGTTGGTACGCTTCCTATCCGACAGACACGGAGCAGACATGGGAAGGCAAGGGGCCAGGCCATGGCACGAGCTCCCTGGGTTTAGACAAGCTGATATTCCTATCAGCACGCGCTTAAATCACTTCATCTGTGGCGCACACCCATCCCTTTTATTCGCAAACATCTCTTATTCAACAAAGCAGCAGCGCATCAATCAACGTATAGGACAGGATGCAGCCGGCAGTGCCTGACAACCCAGCCGATGCGCGCGAAACGCAGCGTCTGCGGCGGGATGTTCGTGTTCCTGGACAGAAATTGCAGCACGTTGAGCCGCTCCCTGGACACCTGCAGCCAGATTTAACTCATTTTGCAAGGTGCTGGTGGACGGGAATGGGAAGTGGCAAGCATTTGCCTTGCAGGCAGCATAGCGCCCGGGCTCACCTGCTGCATTGCCTCTTGGATGGGCCGCCGCCCCACCTTGCGCACATCGTTGCAGAGGTTGTGCCCTTGACTGTGTTGCATGCAGCACAACATGGGTCGTGTTCCAGGCGATGTATCCATACCGGCTGTCCCTCCTGTCCAGGCCGTTGAACCTGGGGTATGGCGCAGCCTGCATGGCCCACCGTTATCAGTCATAAGGCAGAGCTGGGAAAGGAATTGAGCAAAATGGCACAATTGTGTCTCACCGCCGATGGGGGCAGCGGCAGCAGGCCGCAGCAGAAGCAGGCCTGCTTGCCTTGCTCCAGGGAGGCTGGCACGCTGGTAATGTCGACCATCAGCTCGAAACGCCTGCCCGGCGTGGCGTTCCGTGCCAAGGCGCAGCGCCGGGTACGCGCGAGCCGGACCCGCGGCTTCCACGCGTACGGCGCCCGCTGCAGCACCTTCCCGCCTTTCTCATTGAGCCCTAAGCGGAACTCGCAGTAGAACGTTATCACGGTGACGAGCGTGCTGTCCCCCGCGGCGCCTCCGAACCAGCGAGGCTCCATCGCGCAGTGGTGGGGAACGTCAGGCGGCGGCGGCGGGGGAAGGTTCAGCGTAGGGTCTGCATTCGGGCTTGCGACGATGAGACCAGCCGCTTTCCTTGATCTGGAGCGTTGCAACGTCGAAGAGCTTTGGTTGAAGGGGAGGATAGATGGGGTAGCAGCAGCTCGGCAGAGTGCAGCCACTATCAGCAGCTTCTAAGCAGCTTATGCTAGCACAGCACAGTAATCTTGTCAGTTAGGCCTGTATGCCTGGCGGCATTGATTGGAAAGTGATGCAAAAGCAGTCCCCTAGGGACCCCAAGCAGCACTGCCGGCAAGCAATGTCAGCAGGCTACTAGCTGACCGCTGTTCGAGTTGAAGATGCCGCCCTGGACGCCCAGCAGCAGAGCCTCTGGCAGCATGGCTGGGTTGTGTGGATTGGACACGGCGAACTGGAGCCGGCACAGCGGCGGTGTATGCGATGTACCCTGGTATCTAAACAATAGAGGCATCTGAGGGGCGGACGGTGCGCCTCTGCCACAGCGATAGTGGCCTTGTGGCGTTGGACAGCCCACTTGGCTCCAGCAGGCTTGCAGAAAGGGCAGGGAAGGCAGCACTGCCAGCGCTGTTCCGAATCTAGCGCCCGACAGGCGCTGACGGTTCTGCGTGTCTGCATAACAGCTGCAAGTATGGGCAAGCGGGTTGGGAAGGTCAGGTAGCTATAACTGCCATGCCATGCATGCCGCGCACACTGACCATGTGGGCCCTGCTCGGAGAGGAAAGGGTCAGAGCGGCAGGGACACACTGCTGGCAGCTGCTGGCGGAGCTGCAGAGGACTGATGCGCAGCGCTGCTGCAACAACAGGAGCTTGAGACGGCTTGATGAGCGGTGGGGCTGCCGCCAAGAAAAGCTTGGCAGTGATTCAATCGGAAGGGGCGTTCTGGTGCTGGCGTTCCTCTAGGAGCCTTGTCGCATGCCTCCTGCTTGTTTGGACTGGCGCTAGCAGCTGATGCCACCATAAAACATCACCAACATGGGGCCCTGTCATGAGGGAAGAGTGCAATTGCTCCACCTCCAGACAGTGACACAGCAGCTCTGCTGTCACAGGCTGCCCAAGGCGGAGAAGCAGCAGCGGTCCTGCTTAGAGTCAGGGCTCGGCCAGTCTCGGAGCAGCCCTTGGCCATGAGCCGCCCCTGCTCCTGCCAAGCTGCGGCCTTTTGAGCAGCCCAGCCACCTCTGGACCCGCCAAGCCCCCTCCCCTGTTCCTGGGCGCAATGCGGAGCTGGCGCCTTGGCAAACGTAGCGGCAGCTGTCTGCTCTGGCCGTTTTCAGTGATACCCAAGGCGGGTTTCTGTCGGTTGCAGATGCAGCTGACACACAAGCAAAGCTTTGCACAAAGTGGAGGCACCAGCCCCTCCTCAGTGGCGCATTGTTGGGAACAGCGTGACCAACCAAGCAGCCATCACGCGACTTCTTGAAGCTGTCTGGCGCTACTGAAGTTTCTTTAACAAGAAGAGACGGCGCGGTGGCCTCTTCCAGCATGCCTGGGAAACTCGTTGTGCTGCGAGAGTAACAGCAGGGCAGGACGGCAGGAGGGTGCGGGCCTGACTCATGTGCAAGGAGACATGTGATTCTTGCTTGGGCCCCATCCAATCATTCCAGCAGTGCCCACGAGCATGCGGGGCAGATGTTTTCTTCGTGCCGCCAGGGTCGCCGCGAGGCGTGGAGATTTTCATCTAGCAGCAGCGGTGGGACGCCGCTTACACACACACACACACGTGTGTCAGCGATGAGTCACCAGTACTGCTCCACCTCGTCCTCCATCGTGATGCCCTGCAGCATGCCGGACAGCCACTGCAGGATGAAGAAGCCGAGCAGCGGCGTGAAGTCGATCATGCCCATCAGCGGCGGGATGATGCCGCGGAACAGCTGGAGGTACGGGTCCGTCATCTGGCGCAGCGTCAGCCAGGGCTGCCGCTCCCAGTTGAAGGCGGGGAACCAGGAGAGCAGCACGCGCAGGAAGAGCAGCAGCAGGTAGGTCTGCAGCGGCAGGGGGGCAAATTGTCAGAAGTCGAGAGGAGCCTTGTCGCGACGAGGCTACAAGAAATCCCCTTGCAGCCATCAGTTGGCGAGGGGGGCACGCCTTCATGAAGCTGCCGACCGCCTTGGTCATCAGAAAGGTGGTGCCGCCCATGCCCATGCTGGCAAAGGGGACCACGACGGCCGCCATGCGAAACGTGCGCAGCGCGCCGCCCACCGGCCCCCGCTGCGCCTGCATGGATCACCAGAACCGGTCATAGCCTGCTCGCTCGCCTCCAGAGAGAGGATGTGCACATGGCCGAGCAGAGGCGGGCCTGGAACTCGGCAGGAGTGGCGCGCCGCAGAAAGGCAACGACCAGCGCCGCAAGGCGCAGGACTGCCGGTTGCCTGGCACCGGGCGTCGGACCTGCATAGTCTGAGCAGCTCAGCGTCTTTTCTATGGCGCCACGCCGGCCTCAATGCTCTGAGGACAGGCAGGGCTGCTCACCATCCGCAGCTGCTGAGCTGGCTGCACACTGCAGTGTCCGCGCAGCGGCGCGGCATCCGATGCCCGCTTCTGCGTGCCGGTGGCAGGCTCGCTGAGGGCACTGCGCAGCTCTGCGGGAGGCAGTGCAGCTGCCGCGGGTCGAGAGAGATGGCAGCCGGCACGGCCCGCCTGCGTTCACAGTTGAGCAGAGTACGCCAGTGAGATCGCAGAAGCCACGACATTTACTCTCGTCTACCATAATATACAGACAGAGCGACGCACCGTGCCCAGGCATCGTGCGGGTGTGCGCCTGCATGCCGACGACCTGCCCGGGCAGCCGCTCACCGTCGTGCCTCCCAAATGCACTGGCGACTGGCTACTGGCTGCTGTACACTCTCTCGTGCGGCTCACGGGAGTGCATGGCCTTCATCTACAGCCTGGCCCCACCGCCGAGCCGCCGCAGCGATAGCGCATCCGTTTATCAATGCCAGTAAGCGTTCAAGGCCTATGCTGTTGGCAGGAGCCAGACATACATGCGAGCGGGCGGCAAGTACAGATACAGTTTTTGATACAGGCGCCGCCTGCTGAATGGAAACTGGAGCCCGGCAGCAAGGAAAGGATCCGTGCAGACCCACGCCAAGGCCGAGATTGCCAAAAAGCCGGTCACTTGCGGGCAGAGGGCGCGTCCCGGAAGAGCATCTCCCGCAGTGCGGCATCCAGGCGGCCAGAGTGGCGCAGCACCAGGGCCTTGATGGCGCTGGGGTCCACGCGGGAGTCCAGCATCGGCATGGACCGCATCTGCAGGCAGCAGCCGGTCTGCTTGTCAAAGCACTGCTCCTGCTCTGGCGTGTAGTGCTTTGCATGCCAGGCCGCCCCCACCTCGGTGCCGATTGCAAGCATCAAGCAGCCAACCACCAATGACTGGAAGTCCCTTTTCTGTCGATGAGGTGAAATTTCAGTCGGTCAAGCCGGATGACAGGAGCTAAGCAGGCTTGGCCACGGGTGCCGCGGTTGCACAGTGCTCGCATCAGTGGTCTGAGGGACATAAACAAGAGCCCGCTGTATCGAAAATAGAGACAGAAGGGAAGAGATTCCCACCAGCGCTCCGCCGGACAGAAAGCTGAAGCAGGGCACCGCCCTGACCCGGTAGAGGCGCGCGATTGCGGTGGGATCATCGTACTCGTCCCTCACGTTGTGGACCGCGAAGCGCACGCCCGCCCGCTGCAGCGCCGCCTCCGCGCACAGCAGGCGAAAGTGTTGCAGCAACGCCTTGCACGCGCCGCAGCTCTGCAGGGGAAACTCTGGTCAGGCCAGCTTGCGAGCAAGGTCTGCTGTGGGCAGGAAGGGTGCCCCAGCGCAAGCAGGAAAAGGGGTGCCACACCCGCGAGTAGAAGAAGATGACGACTAAAGAGGAGCCGGCGGACTCCACGAGGCTGTCCAGCCCCCGCAGCGTCCGTACTTCGACGGGCACGCCCTCAGACTGCTGCCCCGCCTCCAGTGCGTCCGCCTCCTGCTGCGTGCGCCATGCACGCTCCAGGTGTGCACGGCGGTCGATGCGCAGCGCCGTCGTCCGCAACGCGGCGCCCCTGCGGCAGTGATGCGCTGGCAAGAAGCCACTCCTTCCCTGCAGGGAGGGGTGGATGTTTCGTTGAGGCAGCCCGAGCGATGGCGTGCCTCCTGCATCTTGCAAACACGACACCAATGGGGTCAAGCAAACAACGAAAAGCCGAAGAGAGTTCGCACGTTGATTGTGGCAGGAGGTGCAAATCGTTTCGGGCGAGGCGCGTGCTCAGCTGCGAGAGCCTGCAGAGCCTGAGGGTCCATGGCCCAGAACGGAGTCCGGAAGTTTCAGTGACCGGAGTCCCAAGTCCCAGCAAACGAAGGATGGTGGTGGCGCGCAAAACGTTGGGAGTAGGGCACAAGGGCACAACTTTCGCAACTTTCCGCTCTCGACCCAGCAGCTCCGCGCCCCCGGCACAAAAAAGCGTACAGCTCGATCGACGCCCATGGCGCGTGCCAAACGCAAACGAGCGGCGAGCCCGTCTGGGAGCACCGCGGGTGCTGGCGGGGCAGCGGCGGGAGCGGCGCCGACAATGCAGCTGCAGGCACTGCCTGACGAGCTCCTGCAGCGCGTGCTGGCGCACGAGCGGCTGGACATCGGCCGCTGGCTGCAGCTGGCCAGTGTCTGCAAACGCTTTCGACAAGCGCTTTTGCGACTCGTGCGTCTTTTCCACGCACCTGTTGTGCGCGCGCGGTGCATATTGATGCTCAGTAGTGCGCCGCGAGCATGGACTGGCCATTAAAACGACAAAAAATCGCCGCGGGCGGTGTGCATTGCGGGCGGGAGATATGTCAGGGCCGTCCCGGCTCAGTGCGGACGGCCAGGGGAGGAAGAGGTTGGGTGCAGCGCTCAAATTGAAGATATCTGCAAGCGTCTGCATGCGCGCCGCGCGTTCCTTTCGCACGTTCGTCCTTCCGGAAGACATCTCGCCCAGGACCCGCGCGCCCGTGGGCGGCCGACCGGCGGGGCGCGGTGCTTGGTCTGGGAACACCCCATGCATCTGGCTTGCACATGGAGCAGCGTGGAGCGAGCTGGACGAGGCGGCCTTGATGCATCCTTGTTGCACCCGCCTGGCGCAGGTGCCTGCGGACTTCGTGGTGCGCAGCGACGCCGATCTGCGCAGCCTGGAGGGCTCCCGCATTCACGTTGGCAGCGTGACGGTGTGCGAGCCGTGCCGAAGGAAACCGCCTCTCACTGCCGGCGGCCTGCAGCGGTGTGATCCCTCCCCGTCCCTCCCCTTCCCTCCCTGCCTCTGACACCCAGCTTCCGTCCTGAGCGCTGCCGGCCTGCAGATTCCTCGGTCGGGAGCAGCTGAAGCGGCAGCACCTCACCTGCCTGTCGCTCAAAGCCCCCAGCGTGCTCGCTTGGCCTGCGGGCGTGGCGGCCCTGCTCCCGCGCTTCACCTGCTTGGAGCGGCTGCACCTGGGCAGCGTGCAAAGCGACAGCCTGGCGATGCTGCTGCGTGCTGTCCCTAAGGGGCTGAGGGAGCTGTCGCTGCAAGTCAGCTGCTCCAACACATGGACGGAGCAGGCCACGGCACAGGAGACCTTCACAGGCCTGACCCGCCTCACCAGCCTGCAGGCAAGGCTCCCCCACTTCGCTCGCAGTGGCGCAATTTTGCATACGAGTGCCATTTTGTAATTGCAGGCAGCTGATGCATGTGCCCAGGCCTGCCTTCCGGAACTCTGGCGTCTGCAGTGCTGCTCACAGCCTAGCCGGAATGATCAAGGCTCAGCAGCCCGACTGTGGGTGACCAGAGGAGGTTCTGGCAGGAGATCAGTCACTTGAATGCCGGGAGTTGAGTGTCGGCAATTCCACCATGTTAACCCATTCCTCTCTTCCCCCCCTTTCTTGCTGGGCAGAAACTCCCCCCTGCCTCTGCGGTGCGAGGTCTGAGCCTGCAACGCCTACCTGTAACTCCTACCTGTAACTGCTGCCTGCAGTCGCTGACGCTCCGAGCGGAGCACCAGCTGCGCGCCTCCCGGTCCACCCTCAAGGCCCACGCGGCTGCCCTGGCGGCCCTGCTGGAGGCCGGCGCGGCCCTGCTGGGAGTGGAAGGGCCGGCCGCGGCGGAGCCAGGCGATTCGGGCGGCAGCAGCCGGCGCTCCGGGCCCTGCCAGGCATGCCACACTTCCCGCTTGAGCAGGCTCAGGGCGGCTGTGTGGAGCCTGCCGAGGCGTCTGTCGACGTCAGGGGTCAGTTGCCTCGCTCAGATGTGCTGCTGAGCAAGATGGCCTCTGCATGCGACATCTGCCAAGCCGCCCGCCCGCGCGCAGCCCACAAGAGCAGCAGAGCCGCTGCCTTGGCAATTCGGATCAGTGGAGTAAGTGCCGCGAGCCCTCCTGGCCTCTGGCGCGGCTGACATTGAGTTCCTGCAAGCGAATTCAGTGATGAGCGCCCGGCGCTGCCTGCCCGCCCTGGCGCTGCATCCCCGCCTGCCGGCAGCCGCGGACGCGGAGAGAGCCGCAGTCTGCTGCGCTGCTGCCGCAGGCGGATGGGTGGGCTGAGGCAGATCTCAGGATCCGGCGCATGGCCGCGCTGGCGGGCTGCGCTGCCCGCAAGGCGGAGATCTTCAGGGCGCTGGCGCTGGACCACGGGACCATGACGACCGACTGCCTGCACGTGCTGGGCCAGGCGCTGCAGTGGCAGCTGGCCCTCGCGCTGGTGGGCCCGCCCCTCCGCCTGCATCGGGTGAAGAAAGGGTGGGGAAATGTCGAGAAACGTTTCAAAAATTGACGTGTTTCCTCACCTTGTGGAACGGAAAAGAAAGAGGTGAAACTGCAGAAAGAGGTGATACTGCAGATGTTGAGAATTGGCAATCAAGCCGGGTGCAAGGTGGCAGGCAGTTGAAAGACCAGATGAGAGGGGGGGGGGGGGGGTGCAGTAGCTGCTGGCTTGGCGCCCGGCTGCCAGCGCCTGCTCAGCCTCGCCAGCGCTGGCTTGTACAGAACTGAAACCTCCAGCTCAGCACCCGCCAGGTGGGGAGCGCAACAGGGCAAAACCAAATCCCCCGCTCGCCCGCCCGCCCCGCACTGTCTGCTTTGTATTACCCCCCCCCCTCTTCTGCAGTCGCCCTCCCGGGTGCTGCGTCGCACACGTCCAGTGTGGCTGCCGCTGCAGGCCATGGAGCAGGAGGAGCAGCCGCGCGGCAGGCAGCTGCCGGCCAAGCTGCAGTCGCTCTGGCAGGCGGCGGATCTGGGCCCCCACTGGCTAGACCTCAGGCGCCTGCCGCGCCTGACCAGCTGCGTGCTGTACGGGCTGCCGGCGGTCTGGCTGCCGCCCGGCCTGCAGCGGCTGCATCTGGACTCCTGGGGGTGCCTCTCCTGCTTCCCCTTGCTCCGTCCCCGTCCCATTCCAAATGCTCGCCCCCCAAAAGCAGAATCAATCCCCGCATTGCAAATCGTGCCGAAGATCCGAATCGGCAACCGTCCGAATCTCTCTTGCATCATTGCAGCCACTCTGATGACCGTGTTCTGCCGCTGTTGCTCTCGCCAAATCGCACCCCTTCCGCTCCCTTCTGCGACAGAGAACCTGCCGGATCATGCCACGCTGCTGCGGACCCTCACCAGGCTCCTCTCATGCGACCGCCTCCTGCCCGCTGCAGCTATGCGGGCCCAGTCCCGGCAGGCCTGCAGACGTGCATCTGCCGTCTGGTCGCCTCCTCCGCGCTCACCAGCTGGGAGGTGCGGCCGCTGGGCATGCTGCCGCTGGCCGAGCTGGACGTGGCCATCCGCAGCTCCGAGGAGCGCTGCCGCCGCGACTTTTGCTTCAACGTGCTGCAGGTCTCGAACTCTTCCCTTCATGTAACTCCGCTCCCGCTGTAACTGCTCCCCCGCTGCTGCAGCCGCCACTCTGCGCGGCGCTCTGCCACCATTCCACTCCGTTGGCTCGTCCTGGCATGGCCTGGTTCGCGGTGTTGCCATCAGCATAGGGACACAGCGCCTGCTGCTTTGACCCTCATCCCAGCCGCGTCCATCGTATCTCTTTAAACGCCGGATCCGAACGCCGGCTCAGTTCCCATAACCTGACTGTTTGCCCCTTCCAGGGCCTCGTTGCCTGAATCCCCCGCCCTGCCTGCTTTTTCCCAGCAGACGCGCTTGACCATCTCAGCCCGGTCGGCTGATCTGGCTCATACAGCAGCCACTGCACGTGGAGTGAGGCCGCAACGCCACCCCACCCTGCCGGGGTCATCACCACCGAACCTTCGGTCTGCTCGCAGGGCGCGCACAGCCTGCAGCTGTACGGCAGCCTGCGCCGCCTGTGCCTGGTCACGGACAGGGACCTGCATCTGGACGCCCAGATGGCGCACCACCTGCTCAGCCTGCTGGCGCAGCGGGCGCAGCTGCGGCGGCTCGACGTCGGCTCGGGCTCCTACAAGCTGCAGGGTGCCCCCCCCCCCCCCCTCCTCCAGCTGTGGCATCGAAACAGCCTGGCGATCAATGGACCTAAGGTTGCCGTGAGCAGCTGTGTCGCTGGCAGCAGGCCCTGCCCAGAACATGGCATGCAGGAATCTGCCTCACTGTGCTTTGCATCGATTGAGCTCAGCGATTGAGCTCAGAAGCGAAGCACAGTGAGGCGGAGTCCTGCTTGCCAAGCTGGGCCAGCTTTACAGTAGACACCCTCTGGATGCTGCTGTGGCTGACTGCGCTGCTGCTTGCTGTGCGGATGGAGTGCCGGGAGTTGCCGGTGTTAAGGGCCGGCCATTGCGTCGCGCCTACTATGCTGACGGGATATTTGGCCGGCCGTGCAGGCGACTCCATTCCTGGCAAAGGCGTGGCGGCCCTGAACCTGCTGTCAGACTTGAAGGACCACTGCGGCTGGCAGGTGGACCAGCCTGCGGGGCCCCGGCCGGTGGCAGGAGCCATCGCAGTGCGCTTCTCGCTCTGTGTGCAAGAATGCCGCCCTGCATGCCATGCTGGCTGTGTTGGCGATACAGCGACTGCATGCATGGCCTGATTTGCTGTCTTGGAAGGCTCAGTCTGGTTCGCTCTGGCAATGCTGGGTGCCAGAGGCGGTGGAGAGGCAGTGACAGGCGCCGCTCCCTGGGAGGCAGCGACTGCCTGGCTTGGCCGCTGCGGCATGTCTTAACTGGTCGCTGGCTCGTGCAGCTGGATTGCATGGCCTCCAGGGCGCTGACTCTGGCGTGCTGCTGGTGCTTGCCAGGTGACTGTCTGCCAGCCGCCCAGCCCAGACGACTGGCCGTTCCCGCTGCAGGAGCCGGCGCGCGATTTTGTATCGGATTTCGAATGACTGCCCTTGGGGCGGCCGCCTGCCTGGGGGGCTGGCCATGACCCGTCTTCCACCCCCCAGCGGCTCCTCCCCTTGCTTTGTGATGGGGTGACAGGTGGCTCCCACTTGAGGGGGCTTGCCGCCGTCAGAGGGCCTCGTTCGCCCCAAAGGCCCAGCCCGGCTCTGCTGTTGCCCTGGGGCGCTGAGCGGCCGCCGGCCGTGCATGATGAGCGCTTGCGGCGGCATTTTTTGCCCGCTGGCTGTCAGCCGCGAGGCATGCCCTGATGTTTGCGTTCATTGAGTGGACCTATGTGCCGATCCGGTCGTCGTTTCGGGCTTGCACTTTAGCAGCTTGCGACTGGATTCCGACCTTGCTTTGCCTCGGACACACCACTCTGCCTTGTCGTGTCTGGCCATGCGGAGCCTGGATGAGCGTTTGCACGAAACTAGGACTGTCTGAACCCACGAATCAAACCACAACGCGTTCTCCTTGCTGCTTGTAACACCTTTTCCACGCATCAGAACCTGCATCTTGATCTGTAGAGCATGTAGATGGGAATGATTGCTGGTGCGTCTAGCCGGGCCAGCAGCTGCTGCTGCTCTCGTCTTAGCTTCGCAGCGTCGCTTTCGTGCTGTTACTTGCAGCGTCGTTGGAATGGCGCAAGCCAACCAGGCTGGCCGGCAAGATGGTTCCATATTTTGCCTCCATCCTCCAGCCTGCCTTCATTCGCACGCCTCGGTGCTTACAGCCACGGGGCCTTCTCCTTGGTGGCCTTCGCGCCGCTTGCATGGACGACCTTTTCGGCGAGGACGACTTCGACCCGGCGCTGTTCGAGCAGGTTGACCGCATCGTCGACCAACACAAGCGGACCTCGGTACGCAACGCTCCACGTTCTGCAAAGAGTATGAGCATCGTCACTTTCGCGGCGTGCTACCTTTGTCGCTGATGGAAGCGTAGCGGCCGCGATGCGGGCTGGTCTAGCTCCGCAGGACGGCAGTCTCTTCTCAGAACGCGGCAGGGGCTACAAGTGCCTGCATTCAGCATGTTTGCTTCGCTCAGAGCAAGAAGTGTTCTCTACGCCGGCCCCAACAAGGCCATGTCCCCCCACACAAGACCCATCCTGAGCTTGTCGGGCCGTTCGCGTGGCCCAGGTGTCACAGGAGCCCAACAGCCAACTTCTGCTGCCCGTGGCACCGCAGCAGCCGCTGCCGCAGCTGCAGCCACAAGTCCACCCACTGTATGGCGCACTCAAGCCGCAGCCCGGTAGCGTCAAGCGGCCGGCCCTGCAGGTGAGCAGTCCCTTCAGCTGCTTTGGTTGCCGTGACAAGACGGGTTTTGCCGTGTCACAGCGGCTTTGAGGTCAAGGCTGCGGCATGGCAAGCTGACGTAGCAGGGCTGCTGCAGGTGCAGGCGCGGGGGCCGACTAGGAAAGGATACATCTCTCCGGGCGTCTTTGGCGCGTCCCCCAGTCCTGCCAGGCCGCCGTTGGCAGGCCTGAACAATGCAAATGGAGCTGCAGGCGAGACTCTTCCACCTGACTGGCAGTCCTTGCTCATTAAGGGGGGCCTTCGTTCAGCAGCTGGCAGGAACGCTGCGGAAACTGCTCCAACATGGCCTGCAGAGCTGCTGCGCAAGCTGCCGCTTTATGGGGTGCAACGCAGGAAGCGCCCTGCTGCCATGCGCAGACTGCCCTGCCTTGCAGCCTGGTTGTGACTCTGCTGCCGCTGACTCTGGCGTCCATGCCGGCAGGGCCGGGCACAGAGCAGGTCCGGCAGCACGGCTCCCTCCTGCGCGAGCAGCTGGGCCAGAGCGCAGCCACAGCCGTCAGCTTCCCCGCAGTTGCCCCGGCAGCCGCGGCAGACCCGCAGCTGTCACAGGAGCCGCCTTTCACCAACAGCCTGCGTGAATCTTCACATCCCTACTTCCCTTGGAAGCCCTGCTTCAGCCTGCCACCAGGCCAGCATGTGGGCGATGTGATGTGCCGCGATCCACACCTGATGAGAAAGCTGCCTGCTGGCTGCCGCAGCTGCACGTATGTGACAGCAGCTTGTATGCACGTCAGTGCTCCTGGCACTGTTGTCCCTCAGCGAGTCGCCAGTGCGTCTTGATGGCTTGCATTGCAGCTCATGACTCAGCCTGGCTGCTGCCTGCAGTGCGCGCGCAGAGGAATGGATACGTGGAGCCGCTGCCCACGCAGCAGGCTGCGGGTGCAGCCGCCGCCCAGTTGCAGCAGAGGTGCTCCTTTGCTGCCATTCCCCTGCCACCCAGTCAGGCTGCTCGCTTCCAAGGAGTCTTCGCTGAGAGGCAGCTGGGACAGCCTGTAGATGCGTGCCCTCCGAGGCACTGCTGAGCTCCAGGCGTTGCTACACCTTTTTGCTTCGCTTTGACTGTGCCATTCGAAATGTGATCGCTCGGCTCAGAAGCAAAAGGCAGCAGGGCGCTCCCCGCGAACAGAGCTGGCCAAGCGTTCTCACAGGAGCTGCTGTGCAGGACGCCTTCTGGTGGCGGCAATGCGGGGCCGCAGGCTCCGGAGGCGGCGCAGCGGCAGCTGCAGGCGATGCAGCAGAGCCTGGCCTTCAAGGAGCAGGAGGCGCGCCCTCCGCTCCCTGCCTGAGTGGCAGGCAGCTGTTAGGAAAAGGCAGGCCTGCTGGAAATGCCAGAGACGACAGCACCGCCGGCCGCTGCTTGGCGAGCTTGCAGCATGGCAGCAAGCGAGCATGTGCGCGGATCTGTACTCTTGCAGAACGGCTGCAACAGCAGACGCCAGGCATGCCGAACTAGGAAGCTGCTGAGCGCGCGAGCTGCATGCGCCGATGACAGACATGTGTGCACTGCCGGCAGCTGCAAGAGCAGAAGCGGCGGGCGGCCGAGAGCGGCGAGCGGGCTCGGGCGGCGGAGGCGCAGCGCCGGCAGCTGCAGGCGGAGCTGGCAAAGGCCGAGGCGCAGCGGCAGCAGCTGCAGCAGGAGTTGGAGGCGGCCGCCCGCGAGCGGTGGGGAAACCGCAGACACGCCGGTCGGGATCCAGTAGGAAGGGGCTGTCTTGGACGGTTTTGCAAAGGGCATGCAAATCCACTGCTGCCTCCCCTGCCTTGCATGCATCTTGTGTGTGCAAGGGGGACGTGGCAGTCATGATGGCAGAAACCTGCTAATCGTGGTGGAGTTGTGTGAAGTGTGGCCTAGCAGCGCGACAGGGGCCGCCTCGCCTCATCTGCTGCCATTGGCGCGGTGCAGGCCGGGCACTGAATCAGCCGCCCTGCTGCCGCAGGAGGGCCCGGGCAGAGGAGCGGCAGCGCTCAGGCTCGGAGGCAGGGCCCAGTCAGCCAGGCAGCGGCCCCTCGCCTCGAGCTGCCAGCGCTCCCGCCAAGCGGCGGCTGTCCAGCAGCAGCCAAGCCACCCCGTGAGCCTTCCAATCCCCTCCTACATGTTGTACTGCTGTGCAGTCGGATTGCTGCTGGAAATCGGCGCTCCAGCGATCCATGATGCGGGCGTCTGCCGATGTAACCGACCCACGGGGTGTAACTAACTCACGGGCGTGACCGGCGCAGGGCGGAAGTTGCGGCCCCCTCCCAGCGGCGCAGCGTGGGTACCAGCCCAGCCGCCGGCGCTGTCCCGGCGCAGGCAGCCGGGCCGCACCCCTGGCAGCTGCCTTGGCTGGCCGCGGAGCCTGGCGGCTCCGACAGCCCGGCGCTGGGGGAGTTACTGGACCTGGCAGCGCAGCACTTTGCGGGGGTTACAACCGGCGGCGAGGCAGGCGGCATCTGGACGCAGGCACGCGCCCGTGAAAGGAGCCTGCTGCTCACCTTCCTCATTGGTGGCAGGCATTGAAACAGCAGAGCCCTGCCTGCTGGTGCCCGCTTGCGTTTGTTACCATTGAGAGGCACTGACGCTTGCGGCTGCTGCGGCTGTCAGGTGCAGCAGCTGGCCAGGGGGGACGGCTGCGGGCAGCAGCTGCTGCTGAGTCTGGCGCGCGCGCTGGCAGCCGAGCAGGCAGCCCCGCGGTGCGCCTTGCTGCCGGCCACTGAACAGTTCCAGCCGCAGTGCGCGCTGCTGCCAGCCACCAAAAGATCTACCTGCCAGCTCTGCTGCAGGCAGCGATGGCAGCGATTCTGGAGGAGTCACTAATGCGGCTGCTTGGCTGCAGGGAGCCGCGGGGAGACGGCAGCCTGCTGGCTCCGCTGCTGCTGCTGCTGCCGCCGCTGCTGGCCGCCTGCCCGGCCGCAGCCGCCCTGGCGGTGGCCTCCAGCGCGGACGCCGCTTGGCAGGGAGAGTTCCAAGCCGGGAACGCACCTGAGGCTGCCGCCATGCTGCAGGAGCTCAGGTGCGCTGCCGCTCTGCCAGCAGGACCTCTGCCGCCTCTGATCACGACACTCGGCGATGACAACGCTCCGAAAACCGACGATTCGCTTGATTTTGACCGGACAAAGAGAGTGCTTTGCTTCAGTTTTCGAGACGTTGGAACCTGGATTCGGGCATTCCGAAGATGTGCGGTCGCGTGTCTGACTTCATTCGCCCTTGGCAGGTTGCTGAGCAGCAGCGCAGGCGCCGGCCGTGGCATGCTCGGGCTGCTGCTGCGGCTGCAGGAGCAGCTGCCGGGCGGCCAGCAGCAGGCAGCCGAGCTGCAGGCACCCCTGCTGGCGGCGCTGCACGCTCTGGCGGCAGCGCAGCCGGGGCCGTGGCTGGCCGAGCTCGTCACCTGCGGTGCGAATCCAGCTTTTGCTTCTCACCGGTGCCATTGCCAGACAAATTTAAGGAACATTTGCTGTGCTCTGCCCTTAACATGGCAATTCTGTCGTCGACGGAGAGGGGGCTTGCGGAGACCGCTTTTACAATGACAGAATATGATAAAATATTCAAGTGGTTGATGTTGTCCGTGCCGCCACTGCTTACAGGCCTCCCCTAGTCGTGCATGCAGCAGCTGCATGGGTGTGGCTGCAGCCTGCACGGCAGACCTGCTGGGCTGGCAGTGTCTCGGCGCCCGCTTTGCTCAGCAAGCGCGTGTGCATGAAAGCGGGGGGCATTACCTTAAACGCGATCACTTGGCTGCAGCTGTCTGCATGTTGAACGCACAGGCAGGGCGATCCGGCTCTTGGAGCGGCCAGATCCCTTCCCTTGCATCCAGCCGCTGCTTCCTCAGCTCCCCACGCCTGCCTGCAGGCTTGCTGGAGGATGTCGTGGCGATGGAGGCGCCCGGCCTGCTGCCGCCGCTGCTGGCGCTCTCCCGCTCGCTGCTGCAGGAGCCGACCGCCAGCGCCGCCTTGCTGGGGCCGCCACAGGCCGGCCCGGACGCAATGGAAACCGACGAAAGGTGCTCCTGTCCCGCCCTGCTGCTCCCAAAGCCGCAGCCTGCGGCCCTGCAAGCCCCCCTCACCTCGCAGCGCTGCCCGCCCCTGCAGGGGCCTGCCGAGCGCGCTGCTCGAGGTTCCCCTGCTCTGCCTCGCGCCCGGCGGCAGCGAGGGGGCCGGGCGGGGCCTGCAGCAGGCGGCGCTGGCGGCAGTGGCGGACCTGCTGCTGCGGCAGCGCACCCCCGAGCTGGGCGCGCTGTGCCACTGCGGACGGCAGCCGCCGCTCGGGGCCGCGCTGGCCGCGCTGCTGGCGGAGGCCTGGGAGGCCCTCTCGGCCGGTGGGCTGCCTGCCATGCCCCCTCTGGCAGCGGTGGCCGCGCCATGCCATGTTGACAGAGCAGGGAGCGGAAATGGCCGGCTCGGCAGGCAGCTGCTCCCTGCCTGGCCTGCCTTGCGGAGCAACGCCGCTGCTGCGTGGCTGCCATGCTGGCTCGGACGCGAGCAGCCCGCCCGTCAGCTTCTCAGCAGCTTCTCCGCGCCGCTGCAGGGCCGCCGGATCCGGGCTCGGAGCCGAGCGAAGCCTGCGGCCGCCAGCTGCGGCGGCTGCAGGAGGCGCTGCTGCTGCTGCGCTGCCTGCTGCGGGTCGGCTCGGCTGCCGTGGCGGTTCTCGACGATCTGACGGCCAGCCCGGCTGCGCAGCGGCAGAGCCTCACGCTGCTGGGTGGGAGCCCGCTCCTTGCTTCCCATCCTGCCGCCGCTGCGCCGTCAGTCTTCAGACGCCTCTGCTTGCCAGCAGGCCGCAGCCTGCAAGCTCCAGCTGTGCGCAAGCATGCACCGAAGTTAAACTGGACCTGCATACCGTGCTTTGGCTGCACTACTTGTTGCCCGGTGTCTGCCACGGCCCCATGTGTCATCGCAGGCCACACGCAAGCCTGGCAGCGTCCACCTCTCTCAGCCTGCCGGTTCGCGCCTTCTGCTGCTGCTGGCAGCGGCCCGCTGTGACAGCCGCGCTTGCTGGCTGCAGCTCGCATCGGCGACTGGATGGCGCCCGCGCCTGCGCCTGCCTGCAGTCTGGAGGCGGCTGGGGGCACGCTGGCAGCATGGGTGCCCGCCCTGGGCCACCGTTACATCGGCAGAGACTGCTATGCCCCCAGCGACGGTCCCATGCTCGCCTCCGCGGCCGAGTCACAGCTGCTGGCGGGCAGCATCCGTCGCCGCCTGCTCAAGCGGCTGCAGGGCTGAGTTGCCGAGTGCGTGTGTGCCGGCAGCTTGCTGGATGGCAGAGAGTCCGCCTCGTGAAATGAGCCTCAAAGTCCAGTTCTACAGGCTCATGGCAGCCTTATGATTTACCCCCTCGTTCAGTTCTGCGAGCTGACATATGGTTTCTTGGGTTGGTGGGCGGCTGACAGACATTTTGGCCTCCTGATTGGCGGTGCTCGAGCCGCTCGAAAGACCGGGTGGTAGCAGGGCGGACATCACAGCTTCATTCCAGCTGCACGCTTTCTGTCGCATTGTGCTCTGCACAATGCCACCCTGGCACTGCTCCACAGCTGTGAGCAGCTGAAGCCAAGCGTTCTGAAGCAGCCCCCCCCTCGCTTGGCAGCTGTTGATGCCGCGGCCCTTGCAGCTGCTGCCTGGCTGCCAGCATCCTCGACTGCTGAGACATCGCAAGTGCAGATTCACTTGCATTTCAGGCCTTTGTTCTCATGCCAGCTGATGCCTCCCTGTCTGCATCAAACAGCCATGCATATCAGACGGAGACCGCCTCTAGTAGACAGTCAGCAGCGCAAAGGCGGCGTACGTCAGCAGGCAGGGATACAGCACGAGGCTGAACTTTTCCCTCAGGGCCGGCGAGCGGCTGGCAAACAGCTTGCCGGCGGTCCAACCGGCCCAGAGCACCGCCAGCGCGGCCGTTGAGCTGCGCCACATGCCCCTGCGGGCGCGCGTGCCAGGCCAGGGCTCAGCGTCCGGGCTTTCCAGGGCATGATTCCGTGAGCCGGACTGCGGAGTTGGGCCTTCTGGGCAACAGGTGTGCAGCGCGGCCGCATTGCTCCCGGCCGCTGCTGTTGTCGGCATGCCATGCTGCGGCCTCGACTGGGGCCGGTCGGGAGCGATGCGTCCCCCATGCCAACCTTCCCCCATGCTTTCTTTCTGTCTCTCTCACAGGCAGCCTGAATGCTGCTTCACATTCCCTGCCTCCCGAGCGGTCCCCAAGCCGAATGTGGGTTTCCTGAAAAAGAGCGCCTCTCTGAGTAAGAAAGAAAAAGGCAAGCATCGCTCCGCTGCTGCCTGCAGTCTGCATCGGTCGATGGGGCCAACCGCTTGGCGAGGGGGCCTTGCCGCCCTCTGGTGTGGGATTCGAGGGGGAAGGGGAGGCGCGGCCGTGCCTGGGCAGCGCCAGCGCCAGCAGCGCGTGCAGCAGCAGCGGCACCTGGCAGTAGCCGAGCAGGCAGCAGCAGTCATACACGCCCACGCCCCGGCCGGCGGCCGCCTCCAGCCCCGCCAGGTTGTTCACCACGAACCAGACGCCCGCCGAAGCGACGACCGTCCAGCCGAGGATGACGCCAAAGTGCAGCTTGCCAGCCTGCGAGAGTTACTCGCAGGAGTTACAGCTGGAGATTGTTTGGGCAGAGCTGCGGCTGAGTGTTTCGGCGGAGTTACGCAGCGGGGCCAGGAGCAGCGTTTGCGTGGTGGCGGGTTCTAGGGAACAGGATCAGAGGGCGAGGCGGGAGGGGGTTGGGTAAGAGGTGTGCGGCTGCGTGGTGAGTGCTGTCTGAATTGGCCCGCGAAGAACTGAGAGACAACCCGCAAGTGTGGCTGTTGCAGTCGCTGTCAGGAGGCCGGCAGCTACAGGCGAAAGGCTGCAGAGTGCTCAAGTGTGTTGGTAGCGAAGAAGCAGAGGAAGCGCACCAACAGGTGCACGCCGCCCAGCAGGAGCGCAAAGCAGAGCGGCCCGCCGAGGTCCAGCTCCTGCATCTCGTTCGCGCCCAGCCGGTTGAGCAGGATCCCGCGCGAGCGCCGCAGGATGGCTGGTATGTCGATGCCCAGCTCTGCAGCAGCAGAATGGGCACTCAATGTGGGCATTGCAGTTTGAAAAGGCGGTCAGGCTCGCCCCGCTGCACAGGCGGCACTGCAGACAGGAACTGAGAGCTGCAGCAGTCGGAACACCTTGCAACAGGGGCTCCTCGTCCTCAAAAGTTCCGTACGCGCCGGCAGACGTGCTGGGCGCGTCGTAGCTGAAGCCGCTGTCAGCATACGTCCCAGCTGTCGATTGGTACCAGTCCACCTGCAGGCCGGTGCGCAGGGCTTGTTCGCCAGTCCCACAGTCAGCTTGGTCTGCAGGGATGAAGCAAACACTACGAGCACGGGTTTTCTCCCCGAGGCAGGAGAAAAACTTGCATCCGGCGCGGGCTGGCTCTGATGTCCCGGTCGATGGTGCAGCGACTGGTCGTACGCAAGGTTGAACTCCGACATCGCCTCTCGGGACTCTGCCCGCCGGCAGCAGCGCAGTTCTGATGGTACGCGAAGAGACTTGATGGAAAGCAGGTAGGTGACCGGCGCTCAGTGAAGTCGGGCAGGGCGCCCGCTGCTCGTCCAGATCGTGCCTCTGTGGAAGTCTGCACCAAGGCCTTGATGGGAGACTGAGTGGCGAATGTGGACAAAGAACAAAGAGAGTTTTTAGAAGGATTTCGGGCACGGTGCTACTTCACACTTCGCTCACTTCAACAGGCAAAAGACAGATCAGCGCGTTTTCGTTGAGACTAAGCGCTTGCGCGCATTGGCCTGGACCTTGACTTCATTCAAACCGCGGTGCATCTCCGCTCATGAGCAGGCATGTGTGGCCCTGTGTGCGGCATATGGCTGGCTGCTCACTCCTGCACGTGGTGATTAGTGATGCCCTACGCCACTTGGACCGGATACTGGCACACCGCTCTATTTGATGGCCTGTTCAGATATGGAAGCGCCTGGTGGCCGGCGAGGTTGCAGCCACACGCCCAGTGCCTGCAAACGGGTGCAGGAGCGAGCCAAAAGGCGTCAGCCAGGGCAGAGAGGGACAAGCTCCATGACACGAGGCACACCGGCTTGCTCTCGGAGGAGCAGGCTGAAAGCGGGTCGTCCAACGCAACCAGAATAGCAGTAAGCTGCATGGCAACCTGCTGCTGCCCGCGGCTCGCGGCCGAAGACCAAGCCCTGTACGCCCGTGCACAGCACATCCTCCGTGCCAAGGTTTCTTTGCAGCATTACCCTTGCAATCCTGCAGCAAAGCATAACATGAGGCTGGCCACCCCCAAATCTTGCAGCAATTTGGTTGCAGACCCAAAGGCGCACTGCAGCTTCTTGGGCAGGCTGCTGCAGTCGTCGGCCTGCAGAGGGATCTGGAGCCTGACAAAGGGAGGGTCTGCTCGCTCCAAATCGTCACGCCGCTGGGGGTTGTTCGAGGAGTCTCCTGTCTTGAGGTATGCGTCCTTTCGCCCAGCGTCGACAAGCCGGTCAATGCAGTCCTCTCTGTGGACAGACTGGGCTGCAACGGTGGCAAACAGCCCGGGGGCGTCGTTCCACCCTGGGCTGACCTGCAGGCATCGGCCAGGCCCATTGGAGAGCCACTAAAATTGCCCACAAGACACAAAATTCAGCACTACGTTAGCGCAGTAGCGGCAGCAAGGGGCACACTGGGACATTGCCGCCTGCCGCTGCACTCAACTTGCCCCTGAGCGCCGTGATGGCAGCAGCCTCCGGCTGAGCGCCAGGCGCCCTCTCCCTGACCACATTTATGAGGGCACTCCAGGAGCTTTCACCACGTCGCCGCTGGTTCACGATCAGCTCCTTCATACTGGAGAGCGGGCGCCAGAGCGGCTGCTCTGCCAGCTGCCCAACCTGCTGCTGCTTGGGCAGCCACTATCGCCGTGGCTACTGCGCTGCTGCTGTGAGTTTTCACGAGCTTCAGGGTGGTTTGCAGGAGGCAGCTGGAAGAAGTCACCTCATTTCTGCGCGTCGGCCGCAGCTGCTGGAGGCGCAAGTTGACAAAGCCCAGCGAGTGCTCGCTCACCATGGACTGCCTCAGAGACACGAGAGCGTCAGCAGGGCCCTCCTGACTTGGCAGAGGCGCACCAAATATCACGTGCGGACCTTGATCAGGTAGCGAACGTCGCGCCGGCGCTGCCTCCAGGCGCTCGCCCTGACTGCTGAAGAGCCACATGATACTGCTGACCTGCTGCCGTAGTGCCTGCACTGTGGCCGTCTTGAACCGGCAGGCTAAGAGCTGAGTGCAGAAGGCCGCAACGCCGGCAGAGGTATGTAATGAGGACGGCCGCAGTGCGCTGCTTGTTTTAAACGCTCGTCTCTCCGAAACGCCTTAGCCGCATCGGCCCGTCCGAGAGCTCCTCCATTTTTTATGACTTCTTTCGGCACCCTCGGAGCCATGGTGGTGCCGTTTCAACGGAATGTGGGTGCATTTGACCGACGTGACGCCGCAGATGCGGCGGTAAAACCTCCCCATCTGAAAGCCTGCTTCGCTGTGCAAGCGTAGTCCTGCTCGGCCTGAACGGAGCTGTCCACGGCCTTAACAGGGCATGCTATCCCTTTTGCGCAGGCAAGTGTGCAAGGCGGTAAAGCGCAACACTCGGACGCGTGTGGAGGAGGGGTGGGCAATGGAGGTGGAGACGCGGCCCGAGCCGGGCGACAAGAAAGCTCACTCCTGTACCTGAAAAGTACGAGGTGAGGCCGATGAGGTGCTCGAATTGGGCTGCTTCATGTTTGGCTTGGTAAGGCCTTCCTAGCTGTACCATCACGCCCTGCATGCCCTGCACATTCTTGCCAAGACTTCTCCTTTTTGACCGAAACGGACATCTGGAGGGTCATCTGAGGGGTCCATCAGCAGCAGACTTTGACTTGACTTTGAAATGCAACCTTTGGTGCAGGCGTCCGCCCACACGCTCAGCGCGCGCCAGGGCGGAGCTGGCTGAACTCTATCGCGCTGAGACGCCCCTTGATGGCGTTAGGAAGGGGATGCAGGCGCCCGCGTGGCAGGCCAGGGTGCGTGTGCTCCTCCCACTCACCACCCTTGAATTTTCAAGTTAAAAGGAGTGGCGTACGTGCAGCGCTCATCTGGTCGTGAGTGCACCAGTGTGTGCACGCAGGCAGGCGCAGCAGCAGCCGGCGCTCGGCCAGGAGGCCTTCTTCAGCTTCGGCGGCAACCAGTTCACTGCTGGGCCGTGGGAGAGGGCAGCGGACGGCAAACTCGCGGCTGCCTTTGCGGTGGCAGCTCTCAGCGTGCGCCCCCTGTCCTGCTACTTCTTTGGCTGCTCCATCCTGGACGCCAACAGCAATGAAATCGTCGTGCCCCCTGCATCTAGACCTGCCGCAGCTGCCGCCCAATGCCCATTGCAGGAGCAGCAGCTGGACCTATCGCGGCTGTCTGTGCGCAGGGCACCGAGGGCTTCAGCCCTGCGCTGATCCACGAGCTCACCCTCAAGCCCAACGCTGCGATCGTGAGGATCCTGAGCAACATGCCGCCCGAGATCGCCTCCAAGACGCTCGTCTCGTACGCGCTGTCCAAGAACTCTGGCGTCAGGCGGGCGGGCCATTCGGAAGGGCGGAGCGGGTGCGCACAGATCGCTGCCCGCCCCTCCGCCGCCACTCCTTTACCTGCTGTCCGCCCTGCAGGCGGAGGCAGGCCGCGTGCCTCCGCCAGCTGTTGACGCTGATGCAAGCGCAGCCCTGAGCAGCCTGGAATTGCCCTGCAGGTATTCAAATGTCCAGCCAAAGGCGGACAGCTTTCTGGTGCAGACGAGCACCAGTCAGTCTGCTGGTGTAGACGAGCGGGTCTACAGGGGAATCTATGACTCGTCGCTGGAGGCGGCGCTGGTGGCCAGGGCCACCGTGTGTGAGGCTCGTGCAGGTGAGCATGAGTGTCTGTCGAGTTGATGACTCGCAGCTCGGCCAGCAGCTCCGCCATCGAGCTGTTGACCTGCCCCTGTGACATGCGAGCGTGTGTCCAGCTCGCCTTTGACACACGACTGCTGTGGCCACAACAGGGGTACGCCCCTGCTGAGCTGGAGATGCCCCACGAGGCCCTCAACCAGACCCTCCTGGCGGACCTGCGGGAGGCCAGCCTTCTCGGGCTGAAGGAGATGGGAGCCTTGGCCGCTGACTAAGCGCAGGCCGAGGACTCCCTCTAAGGGCGCGCGCCTGCCCCAGTTCTTTCTCATTCCTTGACACCTGGCGCATCTGACATGTGTTTGCCCCCGCGGAAGCCTGAGATGTTGCACTGCTTTCCTGCAGCTTCAATGGCATTTCTTCGCCCACGCCAGGCAGGTTCATGTTCGCCATCGACATTGACAACAGGCGCATTGACAGCGCAACCTTCCCCACTCAGCGCTCTGCCGCGCAGCACCACTCAATCATCCGCATTCTGCGCCGTTACGTACGCCTCCTGCAATCCATCCGTGTCTCTTGCTTCGGACAGCGGCGTGTGGTTTTGGATGCAGCATGTGCGCTTGCCCAGGGGCATGTCACTTGCTCTGGCCTGCACCACTGCCTCATGCTTGCCTCATGTCGCTTGCTGCGCCCGCGCCTCGCGCCCCGACGAAACGCTTTGCGCGCACCCTTCCTGATTTGGATCCTCTCTTTGGAAGCTCTGCCTGAGCGGGGGCTGCTTGTGCCCGCAGCGTCCTATGCAGAAGGCGATTACGAGGAGAGCGCAGCCGGCGCCTCCTGCCTGGCCCAGCTGGAGCAGTGCGCGCTGCGCCTCAAGCAGGACCCGATCGAGCGGTGGCACCTCGGCCTGGGCAGGTTTTGCCTGCGTGCCTCATTGGCCCCACGTGTGCTGCGTTGCCCACCCTGACCAAATCGAGTGCTGCTGCAGCGAACCGGACGAGGCGTTTGTCTTGGAGGCGCGCGGTGTCGTCCAGAAGACGTACTTTGACGTCAAGCTCGCGTTTCCGGCAGGCCGGCCTCAGCTGCTGACCGCAGTGGCCCGCCTGCTGCGCATAGTAATGTACGTCACGTTTTTGGTGGTTCCCGATTTCCTGCTGCCGCTCGCGGCGGACAGCCTGGTGGCCAAGGCCAAGGCAAGCTTCCCATGCCTGGCAGCTCCTGTGCCATGGTAATGATCGTGACTGGGCCGGCAGTGCTGAGCGCTGCGCACAAGCTGCAGGCCGGCCGCGAGCTGCTGGAGGTGGTGCTGCAGTGCGGCAAGGCGGGCGGCCTCTTGGACGCGGGCGAGGAGACGCACGCTTGCACCGCTCTCGTGCCGCTGCTCGGCCGCGCCTGCGGCTTCCAGGACCGGGAGCGCCTGCTCGTTTTTGAACTGTTTGGCCTCCGAGGGAGTGCGTCTTTCCCCAGCCTTGCCTGCGCTGCCTGACCTGCTGAGACTCCTGACATCAGCCTGCTGACTCCTCATGGCATTCTGCGCCACCCTGCTGCCAGCCACGGCATCACATGACATCATTTTGGTTTAGGGTTTAGGATAGTTCAGGATTCAGGATTAGGGTTTAGGGTTCAGGTAACCCTAAACACAATGATTGACACTTGGCTGGTGTCGTGCGCAGCGCATGCGTTCTGCCGGTAGCGGGCAACTGTGCGGACTTTTCTGGATGAGCCCTGGCGGATCATGACTGGCACTGCGCAATGCTCCAGTTTGAGGCCGCAAAGCTGCTGGCGCTCGTAGCAGGGGCCCAGCAGCTCGTCCTCCGCCTGCCGCTCATCTTGAGCATGGCTGCCCTGCATGCGCACGTTAGCGGCAGCGTGCCAAACAGCCATGACGCGCGGTGAGGGCCCCCTCCTGCCTGCCTCCAGCTGGCCCCTCCTGCCTGGACTGTCGCCTCTTTCTGCTTTTATCTGTTGGCAAGTGGCCGGGCTGGCCGACCTGCAAGCCGCCTGCATCTGCCCGAGGCAGCAGTCGGCTGGTGGGCAGGATTGCGCCCTCTGCAGACCGCCGCTCGGCGTGCGATTCTTATCGGCGGTGCCGCTGGTGCGCTGCAGCACCGGGGCCTGGCAGGTGTCGCTGCCGCTGCGGCCAGAGTCCCCGTACTGCGTTCTGGAGGGCCGCGATTGCGTTGTCGGCGCCCCCCACGTTTCCACGAGGAACAGGAATGTCAGCCGCAGCGACCTGGTCAAGCTCTTCGGGGACGCGCAGCAGGCGCTTGGCCTGCGGCCCAGCCTCGACTCGGAGCAGGTGCTGGCGATGCTGAAGGTCTGTGGCTTCGTGTGGGGCCCGGAGGCGGGCGAGACCGTGGACGAGCAGCAGCAGCGCACGCTCGACTTTTACAATTTCACCGTCGGGCGCACCCGGTGCTAACCACTGCCTCCTCTTCCTCCGAGGCCTCCCATTGATGTTCTTCCCCTGCTCTCCCAGCTGCCGTTGCCCTGCCGTTCCTCTGCTCGCCGCATTCGGCTTTCTTTCCTCTTTCTTCCTCAAAACCTTAGCCAACGATGCCCTGCGACCAGTCCTCAGCTTGCCCCCCGCTGTTTCTCCTTCTGAGCCCTCGGCTGCAGTTGCTCTGCTGCCGGCTGCTGCACAGCTCACAACGAGCCAGCAAGGTGCCTGACAGCAGCATGCTGTCGGTGCTGCAGGGAGCAGGTGGTCGAGGAGGTGCGGCTGCTGGCCAGGGAGCGGCTGGCAGAGCTGGGCTCCCCACCCCTGCGGACCTGGCACTGCTGCGGGCTGAGGAGCAGCAGCAGCATGAGGCGGCTAAAAATACGGCGCCGGCGGCGGCCGCCGCTGCAGCCGGTGCCCGAGATGGGGGCGGTGGTGCTGCAGTGCCGGGCCCGCGAGGTCGGGGCGCTGCAGAGCGTGCTGGCGCGGCTGCAGCTCCAGTGCTATGACCTGCGTTTGGCTCTTGCGTGCCTGTCCTCTTGTTCGAGTCACCGAGTTGGAGTTTGACGGCTCCGGCCGCTTCTCAGCCTCGCCTGGCGGCTTTGCTTTGCCTAGGAGCAATCAGTGTGGGTGTGCGACTGTGACAGAGCAGCCTGAGCATGGCTTGGTAGGAGCACGGGGCCGCCAGAATGCTTACACGGCCGATCCTAGGAAGGCAGCAAGGGCCGGCCAGGCGGCCGCGGGGTATCTCCGGCCAGGCACCTCTCTAAAAGGGGGCACGAGAAGCGAACGAAAGGGAGCACCAGCTCGCAGGCGGGCGCAGGACTTCAAGTCTCGAGCATGCTTCCCAAGCGCCGGCCGATCCACCCCAGGCCAGGCGCTGACGCAGCCGTCATCGTCTCAGCAACCCCAATCTTCAAAGCAGCAAACAGCGTGGCGGGCTGCAGCGCGCATTCGGCCCAGAGGCGAGCATCCCAGACTCACCCAGGCTGGTCGCTGCAGCCACCAGAAAAGCACGGAGTCCAATACGTCGCTGAGATGAGCGGGTCCCTAAATAGGAGGGACAGGGCCGGAGAGTCCGAGGCGAGTGCTTTTTCAGTGCATGTGGGCTGCCCAGCCGATGACGCCGCAGATCGCGCCGATCCCGACAGCAACCGGCGCGGGGCAGCTCAGGAACTCGACCAGGCAGAAGCCGATGATGCCTGCGTGAGGCAGCAGACGCAGCAGAAGAGTTCAGGACTGAAATAAGAAAGCATTGTTTTTTCATTCCTCTTCCATTATGTCAGCAGTTCCCCTTCCTAGCAGCTGCGGGCTTCTGAGACGGCCCGCGGGCCCTCTACTGGCGGACCCGAAATTGCCACATTTGGCTTTGGATGCCGTTGCTGGCGGCTGCGGCGGGAGGTCAGCCCTCCCACTGGCTTTCCAAGGGTGCAGCTATGTCCCTCTTTGCCCTTCCAAAGCCTCCTTTCGTAAACAAGGTTACTGACTGCCTGACAGCCGCACAACAGCGGCTGCGGGGAACCGCTGCTTGGAATGAGGCAGTGGGAGAGAAGACAGGGGGTATTACCGATGCACAGGCTGGTTGTCGGGAAAGGGCTGGCCTTGTAGACCTGGAAGGTGAGCACAAAGACGGCGCTCACGATGAGGCCCACCGCCGCCGCATTGGCTCCAGGCAACGCCCTGCACAGCAAATTGAGACAGGTTGTTTGAAGAGAAGCAAATGATTCGCAAGAAGCTCAAATGACATGGCATACGAATGGAAACAAACACATGGCATGTGAGACTTTCCTACCAGCTGGCCCGAGCTGGCAAGCTGCTGGCTGCCAGGATGATGGGGAGCATTCCTGGAGATGCATTCGAACTGCTGGAGCATGCAGGCTGCTGGGGGGCCAAGGCAGGCCACGGGCCCCTCAAGCTCATGGGAAAGGGCTCATGGGAGGGAAGCCACACGCCTGCGGTAAGGCTGCCACTGGCGGAACATGCCCCACCACGGCATCGCACCGAACACGAGTATGACACCTGTAAGCGAAACACCGGCGAGTCAGCAGGCTGCTGCTTTTGTCTGGCAGCAGCTCCCCTTCATAGGAGTTTGGTAGGGTATTATATTTTGGTTTTAAACCCTTAACAGCACCCCCCTGCCAGGCGGTGGGGGTGCAGCAGTACTAGAAGCCCACGACAGCAGCCAACACATGCCTGGCGGCCCGCGCCTCAGGACTGCGCCTGGGCTGCAGGACTGCAGCAGCCCAAGAGGAAGGGAGGGGGGCTCACCGGGGGCAAAGAGGGCGACCCAGCAGTTGACAATGCCGCCGATGACGCTCACTTTCGCGTTGTAAGCCAGGATGGCGCCTGGAACACACACAGGAGACTGGACGCCTTGCGAATGGCCAGGCTGGCTGTAGCGAAGTTGTAAAGGGGCATGATACGCAAATAGTGTGAAAAATTTGGGCAGCTGCCGGCATGCTTGCTCTCGAGAGCCAAGTGAGGCGGAAGGGGGGCGAATATCTTTTCGAGCGGTGCGAGTCCAGCATCCATACGAGTGCATGTTCCTGCGAGAGGCTGGTGTGACAAATGTGCAGTGCTTGTAGAGACCAGAGCAGAAGCAAATGCGCCAGCTCGAGGCATGATTGTGTGTGTATGGCTGTCGTTGCTGTGCAGTGCTCCATTTGCCGCAATTGCTGCTCAGCGCGGGGCCCAGGGGAGCGCACCAAGGTAGGCTGCTATGTTGAACAGAGGCCCAGGCATCGCCTGCAAAGGGGGGCAATGCTGAGGTGAGCGGAAAGGCGAGCCTTGGCAGGGCAAGGAAAATCACTAAACCCAAAGAGGCCAAGCCGTCTAGCATTGACATAATTGGCCAGCACATGCCCTGCTGCTCACACTGTGTTGAAATCCATTAAAGACGACTTTCTTTCCCTTGTGCATGCATGCCAGCCATTCAACATCCCCCATGGACAGATGCAGATGCGGCTCGTGCAGTAGGCATGGAAGCCCCCGGAAGAAAGAAAGGAAGGAAAGGTGGGAGCCTGCAGACAAATGCACCCTACATGTGGCCATCTGCTGCTGCTGTGCTGCTGCTGTGACTCGCTTCTTCTTACTCACAGCCAGCAGTGCTGGGCCATGATGGGTGCCGACCTGTACCAAAGCGATGCCGGTAAGGTAGTCCTGCTCGCTGATCCAGCCGGGCTGCACCAATTCGTTGTCCAGCAGCGGCAGGACGACGTGGCCGCCGCCAAATATGAGCGATCCGACCCTGAGAAAGGAGGGCGAGACGTCAGGCCGGGAGCGATTTTGGGATCTTGGGGTCCCGCTTCAAGATGCGGGCCGTCTAACACCCTCGATATTGTGTAGGCAGCTAAATGTATCACGTCATGGGCAAGCACGTGTCACGTGATGGGGGAACAGCAGCTGTCCGCAGGGGCTGTCACGGCGGCCGCAACCCGGGGGGGGGGGGGGGGGTACGCATGGCGCGGCGGATGCTTGGCAGGCAGCTGCCTGGTGTGCGACTGGGAGGGGGCAGGGACGGGTTGGGAGCTACCGGGTTGGACGGTAGCTCTGCAACTCCACAGCAAACACAAGGCACCAACGCATTCCAGGGCAAAAGGATCGGGGGTGTGATCCAAACCAGGCCTCACCATTTGGGGTCGGGGGAATAAGGCAGGCGCCAAGCGAGCGGCAGGGAGTTAAATTCAGCAGACTGGCTGCAGGCCTGTGCCAGGAGCCGCACCTGAAGAAGGCCTCGAACCAGTACAGCTGGCGCCAGTGGCCCTCGTAGGGTTTGTCGCGGCGAAGAGAGATCACAGTCGCGAGAGTGCCGGCCCAGGCGAGGACCAGGACAGTGCCCCAGATGCGATTCGCTCCCAGCTTCTCGACTTTGTCTGCGTCGGCCGCCAGGGAGACCTGCGGTTGGAAGAACTGGACTCGGAACACTCCTCAAGTCTTTATGCCATTCTTTCAGCATGGAGCCAGACAGACACTGAGTGAGTAGGCAAGCAGAGGAGAGGTTGAGCCGAGAGAGACGCGCCAAGAGAAACCGAAGCGATAGACTGAAAAGGAGAAAAGCCCTCACCGTCTTCCAGCGAATGATGAGCGTCGCGATCGCGCCGGCCAGAATGAGCGCAGGGTAAATCCAGGTCTTGTTGGAGGCGTAGAGGCTGACGACAGCTGCCACTCCGTTGATTGTCATCGTCACGCGGTCCTTGCAGGTGCCGGCAGTCAGCGACTTTGCGGCGGAGGCCACCAGCGCCACACCCACGGGGCTCAGGCCTGCAAAGAAAGAGCCAAAAAGGGTTGTGAGGGAAAAAGAAAGAAGAGGAGGAGGAAGGAAAAAGGAAGAAAAAGTGAGTGGAAGGATAAAAGCAGCCGCAAATCAACCCAATGTTGAGGAGCTATTGTGCGGCTCGTTCTGCTTAAATACAAGAGACCAACAGAAAAGCTCAAGCCGCTGCTACGCAGTCACTATTCCCAGCAGCCTTTGTCCACGTGGCTGTCAGGGACAACATTAGAGCGCAACAGCAACCCCATCCAGTCTTTTACATCCTACACTCCCCACGCACTTCCTCTTCTCCAGGCAAAGCAGAGAGAGCGAGAGGGCGGCTGCGTACCCGCCAGCAGGCCACGCAGCCAAGGTGCCGGGTTCTTCAGGAAATTGGCCACCCCAGCGCCCGCCAGTGCCGCAATGATCAGGCCTGGGTACTGGAACAGGACGCCTGCGGACGGCCAAGCCAGGGGCAGTCAGAGCAGGAGCAGCAGCTACAGGCGAACGGCATGGCACATGAGAGATGCGGTGCAGAACGGCTCAGCAGAGCCATGTGTGGCCAAAGGGAGGGTGCCTGACCATCCCACCAGAATGCGACACCGCTGACAGAACACAGGGGAAACCTGCTGTGGTTCGTTGAGGCTCCTGCGAAGCTTGACGTCCGAATACTCCAAATTTCAAATTTCGAAGTCCCTAGAGAGGCGAGGGAGGCGCACCCGAGAGCAGGCCGCCGGGCACGCCCTTCTGCACCACTCCCAGCGCAAAGGAGACCTGCGTGCTGGTGGGGCCGGGCAGGCACTGCGCCAGCCCCAGCAGCTCCAGGAAGACCGCGTCCGTGATCCATCGCAGCCTCTCCACAAAGATCTGTGGCAGGGCCGCAAGGCAGGGCGGCTCTCAACAGGCAGGCGCGGCCGCGGGCAGGCAGTTGCGGAGGCTTTGGCCGGGAGCCTCAGCCAGGATGGGCCTGGCCGGGCGGAGCTGCTGCAGCACAGTCAAACCGCATTAGTGGCTTTACTCGACAGCGGCTGGGGCGGCAAGGCAGGGGAGGCAGGTGGGCGGGAGAACGAGGCATGCGGCTGTGCTCTGTGCTGCATGCGAGTGGCGGCGGGCGGGCGCAGACAGGGGCCAGCCGGGGCACCTTTTGGAAGAACGCGATGTGGGCTGCGGGGCCGCCAAAGGCGATCCACCTGCGTCAGGGGCTGACTGTGAGCAAAGGAGTGGCTGACTCTGCTGCGGGACATTTTCCTCGAGCACGAGACATACCCGAGCCAGCAGAACCGTCAGGGGCTGACTGTGAGCAAAGGATGCTATGCTCTGCTGCGGGACATGTTCCCCGAGCACGGGACATACCCGAGCCAGCAGAACCGCAGGAAGATGTCCCTGTAAGTGACGGCACGTGCGGTCTGCACGCCACCCTCCTCGGCGGCCGCGAGGTCCTCCGGCAGCCTGCGAGTGGAAGGGTTCAGCCGGGTGTCTGCAGCAGGCGGATTCATGCTAGCCCAAAGCATATAAGCAAACGGCGTGGCGCGAAAAATAACAACGGCGGCATCGAATAATGGCCAGGAACGGCACGCACCCAGCCGGCGGCGCGGCAATATGGACGGCAGCCGCGCTGGCTTGCTCTGGAGTTCCTGCTCCGGCGACGGTCTCAGCCGCCGGCTGCTCTGCAGCGAGCGGCACCGGCTTGGCGACGTCATCGCCGTCTCGCGGCGCACTGCCGTCCGGCCCGGACGAGCCCTCCTTCATGGCTGCTGCCGGGGGCCCGAAATGTGTAGAGGGATGCTGTCACGAATTTGAGATTTTTGTTTGCTTTGCGATCTGCTTTGAGATGGCCGGCGGCAGCCACCCGCTG
Organism: Trebouxiophyceae sp. KSI-1; assembly: GCA_003568905.1. NCBI lineage: Eukaryota > Viridiplantae > Chlorophyta > Trebouxiophyceae > Trebouxiophyceae sp. KSI-1. Next base: position 29,997 of record BHFV01000037.1, on the reverse strand, counting down.
CAACCAGCTTCTAGCTCACATTCACTCAGCATGTTTTCAACAACTTGAATCCTGCTGGTCACGTTCAACTAAGCGTTCACCAGCCCATTGGCAGGGCTCGCGTCAGTTGGCGGCTGGCGGCACGTGTATTTGCCCGACGAGAGGCCGCCCGGCCCTCACAGCCTCCAGGTTTGCCACAATGAAGCGGGCGGAGCCCTCCAGCACGCTGTCCGTGCTCGCACCAGAGTGCGGGAAGCATAGCACGTTCGGGTGCTGGTACAGTATGAGCGAGGGGTCCTCCGGCTCCCGCCAGTGCACGTCCAGGCCAAGGCCGCCCAGATGGCCGGAAAGCACCGCATCTGTCACCGCCTGCCAGCCGCAGCAGCCGCTTGTCTCAGCAGCAGACAACTGCTTGCAGCAGCGAGCATACAGACTTGCTCACTTGAGTCTTCAGACTGAGCCAGCACAAGAGAATGTTTGGTTCAGTCGCAGCAACACAACTGCAGCTGCTCGAGCTTGCCATCAGAGGGTGTTCATTTCTTGGTCGCATGAAAACATCATCACCTGTTCGTCGAGGACGTCCCCCCTGGCATAGTTGACGAGGAGGGCGCCGGGTTTCATGAGCGCCAGCTCTGCGGAGCCGATCAGGCCGCGGGTGGCCGCATTCAGCGGGCAATGCACGCTGACGACGTCTGAGTCCCTCAGCAGCGTCTCCAGATCGGCCCTGCTGCTGGCAGAGGTCGTGCCGAGCACGTGCATGCCCAGCGCGCCAGCCACCTTGGCGACGTGCCTGCCTGCAGGGGCAGGAGATGCGTGGACAGTCAGCACTGTAACTCGGCAGCCTTGAGCATCAAGTCAGGCCTCCATTATAATCCATGCATTGCAAACCACGCCAGCAGTTGTAAGGGGCATGCCTATAGAGCCGAGGCCGATAATGCCCAGTGTCTTGCCCTGCAGCTGCCACGCCTGCGGCTGTCCGATGACGCCCGCGCGGAAGCTGGCCTGCTGCGCGTTGGCCTTCTTGGCGAGCATCAGGATGCAGCAGATTGCCGCCTCGGCCGTGCTCACGCTGTTCAGCTCTGCGGAAGGCAGGCATGTGTCAAGCTTGTGAGAAGACAAAAGGACACTTGTAAGATTGCTCAAGGTGAATGCGCTTAACTCACCGACAGTCCTGCAGACTGGTATGCCACGCGCGGCGCAGGCGTCCAGGGCAATGTGATGGAAGGCGGCGGCCGGATTGGCGACCAGCTTCAGCTTCTGGGCAGCGGCAATCACTTCAGGACCAACGGGAGCTGTGGTGGGCACCAAGACGTCAGCATTTTGCACCTGCACGCGTGTGAGCCATGGCGCTCATCTTGTGAACTAGGCATGCCAAGCCTTGCTATGCGCTTTCTTCTTGCCCACCTGCTCTGCAAGAGGCTTGACAGGATCGACTTTCTTTAGTTCCGCGTACTCCGGCAGCGCTCGCTCGAGGCTGCGAAGGTGGCGCGCCATCTCAGCCACATCAGCCACATGTCAGACTACATTCAGCCAAACCGAGTTCAGCGCGTGTTCTGCACCTATCGGCATAGTCGCCCCAGGCTGGGCTGCACCAAAAGATCTGCCATCTTCGCTCGGAGACGGCCATCTCGCGGTCTTGCAAGTTAGTCTTCGCGAGCCCTGGCGGCAAGACGTGCGCCGTGGCACAGAAGCGGCGATGTAGATTCCGAACAAAGCGCTCGAGCGGACGAGAGTGCACAATGTGGACAACGGCCACATTGGTGGTACGTACCCGCTCAGCTGGCCCTGCTGACAACAGCTTGGCCCACGATTTTCCCAGGGTGATGGTTTTACACAGCAGCCTCTCAGCTGGTCCACTACATATCACCCGGCTTCCAGTCCCAGAACATGCGGCCGACCTTGCTGGCAGCACACTCACCTGAACAACATGTTTACAAGCGCCCTCACACACGCCTGCCCGCTCTCAGGGCGGCGTGCCCGCCTTGCTGGCAGCCAGCAGGCGCCGCATCTCGAACACCTTCAGCCCGCTCCCTTTGGCCTCGGCATCCCGCAGCATGCAGGCTGCCAAGTCGGAGACGCGGATGCTGCTGGCCAAGCGACCGAACAGGCGCTCGACTCCCCTCTGGGACTGGCCGCGGTCCAGCAGGCCCGGCCGGAAGATGGACACGCGCTGGAAGCCCTGCAGGTGGGGCGCTGCTGCTGCTGAGTCATCATCATCATCAGTGCCGCCATCAATGAGCCGCCTCTGCGCCCCATGCTCTAGAGAAAGGGGCAACGTGCGAGGAAATCAGATGCAAGTATGACAAGATTTCCAGCATGACAAGAACAGAGCCCCCGCACCCCCAATAAGCAAGCCTTGCCTCCCATGCGGTACCTCGCAGACTTGAAGTCGAGTTGCTTTTCGCAGTGGCACATCCACCCGTTTCCTTTGCTGCCAAGTCACTGCAGTCACTGCTGTCGTGCGTGCATGAGACATTGTGGCTGCAGCAGATGGACTGATGAAGGGGAGGCGTGTGCACTGAGGCAGCCTCGCAACCGGCTGCCTCTCAGCAAGGGGTGCCCAGCCGGCTCTGGCTGCTGCTCCAGCCGGGAGATGGCGGCTTGCCTGCTGCTTGACAGCCTCCTCCGCCTGCCCCTTGGTCCGCATATACAGCAGCCCATGCACCAGGAAAAAGTTGCTGGCCCAGACGTTGGGGTTGGCGCCTTGGGCTGTCAGCAGGCTGAAGTGCGGCACGCCCGCCTCCTTGGCCAGCTTGGCCGTTTCCCTCACATAGCCCAGGTCCACCTGCACAAATCGGCCTACTCTTGTTATCTCTCGAATCTGAAACATCTGCCTGTTTGTGTAACCAAAGTGGGACCTTTTGTTTGCATTTGTTGTCTTCTGGGAGGGAGGGAAGTGGGAATGGAGAGAGGCTGACAGCAGCACGCAGGAATCACAGCAGCTGGCTCAGCCTGTGTCCAAGGGCCAGAGCAGAGTGGCAGGCAGGGGAGCGCACACGTACAAACTGCTCAGCGCTGCCGGCTTGGCCGCGTGTGGTCCCAAGGGTACAGAACACGCAATCGGCCTTCTCAAAAGCGCCCTGCAAGCGGCCGTCCAGAGTCGCTTTGGGGCACAGGCGCGAGCTCCCAGGCGACAGCAGCGGCGGGCATGTAGGAAGGCACCTGCCCTTCCGCAGCCAGGTTGTCAAAGTTCTTGATGGTGCGCTGCTGGAGCTTGCTTGCGCCTTTTGTCTGCACGCCGACGAGGCCGCTCAGGCCGCTTGTCTCGTCGGCCGGCAAGCCGCAGGAAGGGCTGGGGCACCCAAACCTGGTACTCTGGCGGCAGCGGCAGCTCACGCCGGCCCAGGCTGACGATGCGCTCCCACTGTGGGCTGTCTATCAGCTGCTTGACCAGCTCCAGGCCTGACAACAGTGGGCATCAAGTCGGAGGCGCATGTCTCCTGGCCCCTCGGGCATCGTGGCAGCCGAAAGCAGTAAAGCAACTCCTATGCAGGATGTCTTCCAAATGGAAGCATATTGCGCGCCTGTGGCCCCGCTGCCTCCGACTATCACGGCCCTCATCAGACAGCTGGATGCTGAAGCGGATGTTAGTGGCGAGAGAGGGAATCGGCTTTCAGCAGCGGGCACGTAGAGACACTGATATCGTCGCTGGGATTCTGTTGGTCCAGCTTGGCCGTCCCCAGCTCGGTTTCGTGCGCAAGCATGAAAACCCAGTTTTGTCGGCTCGCCCATGTCAGATCTGTTGTCAGAACTGCAGGTAAGAGCACGAGGGCCTTGTGGCCAGTCAACATGGCGGCCGACACCACGCAGTGGCATCTGCGCGAGCGCAAGCCGGACAATCCCGTTGTCTTTTTCGGTACGCCGTCAGTCTCTTGAAGCTGTGCGCTGTATTACCACCTACTGGACAATCTGAAGCTCTCGCAATCGCCAGATCACGGTCGCTCGGCAGCCTGCCGCCAGGCAACTTGCGTGCATCTTTGCTGTGTCTCAAGCACGTTTGTTGGCTTGCAGTGCTGCGTATAATAACGAAGTGCATCTGAGTCAATGTCCATGCAATACCGCAGACGTGACGATAGGCAACCAGCCGGCCGGCAGGATCAAGATGGAGCTGTGGAAGGACGTGTGCCCAAAGACGTGCGAGAACTTTCGCCAGTACTGCACGGGCGAGCAGCTGTGAGTCCCCCTTGATACTCCAGCCCGATCTCACATCCCAAGCGTGACTGCTGGCCATTGTCGCCAACACACTCCGCTCTCGGCGATGCGCAGGAAGAGCGGCAACCCGCAGGGCTACAAGAACGCACCCTTCCACCGCATCATCAAGGGCTTTTGCGTTCAGGTGCCTGCTCGCCTGCTTTCTTGAGCCCGCGCTTCATGAGTACAAGCGACAGCTGCCTGACGCAAGCCGGCTTGGCTTTCATGCAGGGAGGAGACTTCCTAAAGGTGGCCTCCAGCTCCTCCCAGAGGGCGCTGATATCTGACACACTGCCACCGTTTTCACTCCTTATCGGTTTGGATTTTTGACTGCACCATTTGCTGCAGGGCGACGGCACCGGCTGCATCAGCATCTATGGCAGCCGATTTGCCGACGAGAACTTCACGGCACGGCACACGGGCCCTGGCCTGCTGTCCATGGTGAGCCCACCCCCCTCCCAGCGCACTCTGCAGAGAAGCCTGCCGGGAACCAAGACCAGGAGCTTCCATCCGTACCTCCATGCCTCCAGCAGCTCTCAGCGGTCACCGCACAGACAGAATTCTCTCATCTAAGGGGACGGGGGGCGGCAAGGCCTGCTCATCCCTCTCGACTCAGGGCGCCTGCCTCTCTTGGGCTTGCAGGCGAACAGCGGCCCCAACTCCAACGGCTGCCAGGCGCGCCCTCACTCCTGCACATCAGGCAGCCAGCACTCCATTTTGCATGCTGTGCTCTCTCTAGTAAAGAATTGGTCGCCCTCCTTCGGATGCCTGATGCCTGTGGCCGCCCGCCTGCAGTTCTTTATCACCTGCGGACCCACCAAGTGGCTCGACGACAAGCACGTGAGTCCCCAACACCCCCTTTCTCCCCGATTCTTTGAATTTAGGTTTCAAACCCCGGTCCCTAAACCCAAAAACTCTGCTATTTCAAAAACCACGCCATTGTAGCTGTCCAGCGCCTGGCACAATCACCACAGCGAGCCGGCAGGCTCGCGGGAAGCAGGCGTGCCGCTGCCGGCCAGAGGTGCATCGCTCCAAAGAGCCCGGCACCCCTCCAACGGTCCTCCGAATCGCTGATGCGATCGATTAGTAAGCGGCTTGTGACTGACAGTGGCGACGCTGCCGGGGGCAGGTCTGTTTCGGCAGGGTCATCGATGATGGATTGTTGGTCGTCCGAAAGCTGGAGAACGTGCAGACCGGCGCCCAGAACAAGCCCAAGCTGGAGTGCCGCATCAGCCAGTGCGGGGAGATGTGAGCGCTGCAGCGGGCCGAAGCGCGAGTTCACAGCCTTTCAGCGCGCCAATTCGCAGCCTCATGTGGCTGCACGTTTCACTGCCGCCACCAGCTGCTTCTGCCTGAATGCGGCGAGAGCAGTGCTGCATGGCTGCGCCCCTGCTCTGCCAGCGGCGGCTGCCGTTGCACAGGCTGGCAGGAACTGGAGAGGTGTGGGGGCGGGCTTGCCGCCGGCGCAGCCTCCCCCAGGCTGCTGCTGGGCTGTCACATGGTCAGGCCGCCGCATGTGCGAGGCCTGGGTGGCAGTTCGACTCCCGAGGGAACGCTTGCAGCTGCTCGAGTGGTTGCCGCTGGTTGTCTCGTGAGCTCCCGGGACTGGTCAGCTCTCGCGACTGCCAAACGAATGTGATTTTCTGAGAACGAAAACACACAACACTTTCCGCCTGCTCGAGAACTTTCCTGATGTTCTTTGCAACAAGAGGAACCGGGCTGAGTACACTTGCAGCCACAGCGGTCACAGAAGGCGGCGTTGCAGATATGATAGCCTGCGAACGGCAAACAGCTGCCTGTCAGGCACCGTCAGTCGCAGTCCAGCAGCAGCGGGCAGGAAGCGGGGGCGCTGGCTCGCCTGCTGCTGCCCAATGCAGCGGCGTTGAGCCCACAAGCTTGCACTTGCTGGCCTGAGAAAAGCAAGAAGGGGCGCTCATGCTGCGCCCGCCTCAATGTGCTCCTGCAAGCAGCCAGCCTTCAGCGCGCATCTCTGCAGATCCGCAGAGGCCAGGCTGACGACGCAATCTGCACCATCTTCCATGCCTGCCCGCCGAATAACGGCAGCATGGTGGCCATGCTAGCCAGAACATAGAAGCCAGGCCGGCGACATGGTGGCGCAACACAGGTATGCAAGAAGACAAAGCTCTTGTCCAGCCCTGCCAGGAATCGAACCTTCATCTTGTCCATTCCGTCCAGCAGCAGGTCGTTGATGTCGCCCCACACGCCCACCGGCCCCACATACCAGGCCAGGTTGGCGGGCAGCAGGTAGCCGACGCGCAGCGTTACGCGACACCTGCTGTCCTCCAAGGAGCTGCATGAGCAAGCAGGGGCAGGCTCAGTGTCGAGTTGGACACTTGATGCGTTTTCGTGTGCTCCCCCCACATCCTCCTTGAATGGGAAAACGTTTCTCCCTCGGCCTAGGCCATCATCTGCGAAGCGGTTTCCTCGGCTGCTGAAGACGGTTGCAAGCCACCACTCTGGACCCTCTCCCCATTTGAGCGTCCTGATGGCCTGCTGCTGCCGCAAGTGTGGCGCAGCATTGCAATCGTTTATGTGAGCATGCGTTCTGATGAGGTCGAGGAGCCGCGAAGGCCGCACTCAAAGTGGGCGCCGACGGCTAGGAACATCCCGTCCACAGCTCGGTCGCGCAGCTTTTCGTTTTCCACCTCCTCTTCTCTGGCCAGCGTGGTGTACAGCTCAAGGGCGGGCAGGTTACCTGCGGCCTGCCTCAGTCAGCCTGGAGGACCCACATCTGCCAGGAAAGTGGAGACATGCAGGGCAGGTGCGCACCCCACTGATAGAACATGAAGAACGAGACCAGGTCAGAGTCATCGTCGTGCAGGATCGTCTGCGCAGGGCGGTTGGCTCAGGCACCTCCAGACGCCTGCTGCTTTGGTCAGCTGGCAACGAGTGACGCCTGACCTGGCCGATGAGGTCAAACCACTCGCCATAGTTTTCTCGCCGTCGCCAGGCCTGGTAGGCGACTGCGACGGGAACATCCAGCTGCGATCGCAGCCACTTGTTCAGGTGAGAGCCGGGCATGCGAATGGATTTAGAGGGCAAGATGGGCCCACCTCGGCGGCGACCTCGTGCACCATCTGATCCTCCGTGAAGCCGACGTACTCGAACGGCGTGTAACCCGTTGGCCGGTGCTGTGGCCGCGGGGCGCCTGGTTCATCGCCTCGCCCAGTCAGGCGGCTGTCCGTCTGGCTGCCGCTGGTTGACGGTGTGCCGTCCGGCGGCTCGGCGGCGATCCGAAGGCTTTGAAACCGTTGCTGAAAGCCATGAGACCAGGAAGTCAGCGGACATGCCGCGCGATGGTGGAGGTGATGGAACTGCATGGTGTGCAGTTGTCGCAACTCGAGCCATACTGGCCTCGGGGGTACTTGCATTGTGTCGTTGTGTGCTGAACGCCAACTAATCCTGAGCTTCGAGTCGCCTGCTCGCTGGTCACTGGTCGCTGGTTTTTGGAGAATGCAAACGAACTTCAAGCGCCTCTACCTACAATCCCACAATTACGGTCAATTGTATTGCTGCTGGCGATCGTGCTCGAGCTTACGGAAAGCCTGATATCACACGCTCATCGGCCGCCGCGCATCATTACGCTATTTCTTCTAGAATTAAGGGGAATGAACCTGCGCTGCCGCGGGCCCAAGGGCCAATTCACGCTGACGGGTGAGTATGCAAGCGAATGACGAGATCATGGCCACTTGTTCTGTCGATCTTGGCTGTTGGTTCCTTTGCTGACATCTCAGCTGTCACCTGCTGGCCTTGTCTCTCTCTGTCACCCCTTGAGGCAGAGCGGCATCGCCACAGCAAGAAAAGGCCGTAGCGCATGTCGGCTGTTTTGCAGGGATCGAGCCGACAGCTACCGTTGCCACGCTGCAGCAACGCCTGGCGCAGACCGCCGGCATCGCCCTGGAGCGCCTGGAGGTCCTGTCAGGCTTCCCTCCCAAGCCTCTACAGGCCAGGCACCCGCCTCCTCCCTGTCCCACGCCAAGCGGAAGCTGTTCATTTGCTGATGCTGAGCGAGCCCGCATGCAGGCCGGCGCCCACATCAACCTGCCTGAGGCCGGGATCAAAGACGGCGACACTCTGGTGATCTGGGAGGGGGCAGCCACAGCGACAGCCGCGCCTGCTGCCCCCCCACAGCAGCAGCAGCAGCCAGGCGCCTCTGCCAACGGCTCCAGCGCAGCACAGCTGGTGACAGCTCCTCACATCATCAGTGACACACTTTCAAGGTGGTTTCTCCTCAGAAACTGAGGGGATGAGATCTGCTGGCAGAGCGAGGACGAGCAGCTAGCCAGGGCGCTTGCGGCCTCCCTGCAAGATGCGGCCCCTCCAGCGCCGCATGCTGCTGGCCCCTCCCAGCAGGCGCAGCCGCGGGCAGCAGCGCCGCCGCCAAGCCAGGCAGCGCCGGCTCAGTCCAGCCAGTCAGGTGCGTCTGTGACCCCGACACAGCAGTTCTGCCGCCGTCATCGGCAGCTCACCGACAGCCTGTGCCTGATCTGTCGCAAGCAGCCTCTCGCTCACAATAATGATAACAACGATAACGATAATGATGACGATAATGATAACGCTAACAATAACAATAACAATAACGATGACGATAACGATGATAAACTGCACGCATTTCTTAGCTGCGCACCTAGCCTGCGACGCAGCAATCCGAGCAGTCAGCGCCCTTCCGCAGCCGTGGTAACAAGCGATGTCAAAAGGCCGTGCACCAAGCACATTTAGCCGAAATTTTCCGCCGACCTTAATGCATTTCCGGGTCCAAACCTCCCGCCTCAGCCGTCCCGCGGCTCCCTGCCCGCCGCCTGCACAGACAGCCACAGGCAGCCTCACGCTTGTTGCGCCCCTTCTCCTCCCTGCCAGCTGCTTTTAGCTTTGTGAGTTTTTCGGTTTTAGGGTCTACTGTGTTTAGGGTTTGGTAACCTAGAGAGGGCTAAGGGCGAGCTGCCCTGCCGCCAGGGGCTCCGAATGCGGTGGCTCTGCCGGATGGCTCGGCGGTGGTGAGAAGGATCATCGCTTCCGACAACAGCTGTCTGTTTAACGCCGTCGGCTACGCAATGGAACGCTCGAGGGCCTGTGCGCCGCGCCTTCGGTGCGGCGGCAGCCCACCCCCTTTCCCTGCCCGCGTTGCATAGGGGGACGCCTCTCTTCGTGGACTTGGACTCAGCTCCTGTGCACTGCAGCCCGCCTTGCACAGGGGGACGCCTCTGTTCGTGGACTTGAACTCAGCTTCTGTGCACTGCAGCCCGCCTTGCAGATGGGGTTTCTCTGTTCTGTGGACTTGGAATCAGCTTGTGTGCGCTGCAGAGCACAGACCGGGGGCAGCTCGTCAGCACTGGAAGCTTGCAGCAGCCATGAAAGCTGCAAAAGCATTGCTTCGAAACACTCCTGTTGAAAATAAAACTGTTTCCGGAGGCTCGGCCGGGTGCTGTGTGACTGCCGCGCCCCTGCGCTGTGTGCGCAGATTGTCTCCGTATGTAGACTGTCTTAGGGTTTAGTCGTGTTAGGGTTTGAACTGCTAAAACCGGAGCCGTACGTCAGCAGTTCAGTCGGTCCCATGCTGCCGGGCAGAGGCTGTGGGCGGCCGGCTGCCTCTGAGCTGCCCTGAAGCTAGCGGCCTCCACCCCGCCAGCCTGGCTGAGCCGCTGGGCTGAGCATGCTGCCAGGCAGCCGCGCCGGGGCATGCCTAGCCATCAAGCCCCTGCTTTAGAATCCCCACTGGACTGTCAGGGGCACGCCTGGCCACCAAGCCGCCGCTATAGAATCCCCACTGGGCCGTCGGGATGCTCCAACCGACTGGGTTCTTAGGATGTAGGCTCGAGGGTATATAAACCCTAAATGACCTTCGAGGGTTCCAGCGGCGCAGGCCCTCACTGGTGCGGCCCTGCTTTGCAGGCGGGTGATTGCGCAGACTGTGGCAGCCGACCCCCAGACCTACTCGGAAGGCTTCCTGGGAAAAGGGAATGCGGAGTATCAGCGTTGGATCCAAGACAGCCAGCGCTGGGGCGGCGCGATCGAGCTGTCGATTCTGGCCAGGCACGGCTGCTATCCCCCCTTTTGTTTCTGCGCCACCTGTGATTGTAGCCCTGGTAGTGGAATGGCCCGGCAAGTTTACGAATCGCTCCAGATTATTTCTCCTGTCTTTCTGGTAGCTTTTCCCCCGGTTTTGTTTCTGCTTAGCAATAAGATATGGGCTGCTCCATCTCCTCGATCGAGCTGTCCATACTGGCCAGGCGGGCCGCTTCCCCCTTTTGTTTCTTTGCCATTTGTGGAATAGTGACATGGGTCGGCGAGACCACAATTCGCTCCGGGGTTTTCCCGCCTTTCTGCCAGCCTATCCCTCGGCATAACCCTCGCTGAGCGGGAAATGGATTTTTGCTTTGAATCCCGAATCCTCACCCCTAAAGAAATGGTCGCTGCAGCAACGCGCTGGCCTCTGCGCCGCCAGCCTCTCTGTGGCGGCTGCGGCCTTCCTGCTCTCGTAAACCCTAAAGCCAATGCCGAGATTCTGGCCAGCTGGGCACCAGACGCAGTCTTGCAGGGCCCCTGCTCGAAAATATTTCAGCAGGGTCCTTGCCGCTGCCTGGCTGCCTCCTTTCGAACCAACTTTGCAAACCTTGCCCTTGGCAAGCCTGCCGAATTCTCCAAGTAACATAAAACTAGTAAACGGAAACAAAAAATATGCCTTAAAAATCCCAATATTTGCGTCTGCAGGCACTACAGGCGCGAGATTGCTGCGTTTGACATCCAGACGCAGCGGGTGGACGTGTACGGGCAGGGGGACGGCTACCAGGAGCGGGCGATGGTCATCTACGACGGCCTGCACTATGACTCGCTCGCCAGAGCCGGTGCTACCCTATTCCAACCCTATAATTCAAATAGCGTGGATCCAAATTCTGCTACCCTATTCCATACCCTAAAATCCAAATTCTAGACCCTAACGCGCTCTCCAGAGCGGTGTCTGCACTCCCGCCCCTGCGCCCGGAGCTGCAGCTCTGCAGCGAGAACCTGGAAGCAGTGCCCCCGCAAACTCTTGGGCCGGGCAGCCTGGTGATAAGGGGGCAGTCTGGCAGGCAGCGGCGGATCTCAGGCGGGGTGCCAAGATCCATGCCGCTTGGCTGGGGGGGCCAAGTGTTTAGAGGCTGCAGGAGGCAGCTGCAAGCACGCAAAGTGCATGCTTGCACCGAGGGCGGGGCAGTGAGCAGAGCTGCGCGGTCGCTGCAGCGGCGCCCGACGCGCCCGAGGAGCTGGATGTGACGATCTTCGAGACGGGTGGGCGGGACATGCCGGCCGTGCACCGCGCGGCCAAGGAGCTGGTCGCCAAGGTGTGCTTCCTTACGCCCATGCCGCTATCATAGGAGGGGCGGGAGCCTGCAGTCCACTGCGCGTTTTCCGTCCCTCAACACCCGATTTCCCGCCAAACTTTCCCGCCGAAATTCGAAATTCCGGCACGCGCGCGCGCAGGCGCACGAGGCGCGGCAGTTCACGGACGTCGCGAGCTTCACGCTGCGCTGCGGCGTCTGCCAGATCGGCGTGCGGGGCGAGAAGGAGGCCGTGCAGCACGCGCAGCAGGTCGATGCCTTCTTTTCCCCGCGATCTGGCTTCGGCAAGCCGGCCCGAACCCTCCTGCCTGCTGCTTACTTGTGGCATGCGCTGCAGACCGGCCACCAACGCTTCGAAGAGTACCACTGAGCTGCAAGGCAGCCCGAGGGACTGGCTGCCCTCCTGCGCTGCTCGACGCTCCTCCGCCCCAGCCTTCCTTTCTTCATACGATTGTGATAAACGGCCGCAGCCGCAGGAACCGATCTGCACAGTTGCGTGTCTCTTCCTTGTCCATGTCTGTTTTCATATGGAGAGGTGTTTTACATATCTTGTTCTAATTTGAAAGGCAGTCAAGGATGTGCCACCAATTTGGCTGTCAAGAGGACGCTCGCAATGCGCGAGTCAAAAGGTTATCTAACAATCCATGGAAATCACGCGACCGGCTCTGCAATCACGAGCGCCGGCACCAGCTCCGCGTTTGTGGCAGAGTAGGGTTCCCGGCCGACCGCCGCCAGCAGGGCCCCGATCATGCCCGAGTGCGTCACGACGAAGACGACGTCCTCTGAAACCCTATCAAAAACCCTAGAGAGGAATAACGCCGCGCGGCGGGCCATCGCGGCGTCGCTCTCCCGCTCGTCTGCCCGCCACCAGGGATCTGTGTTGCCGACCAGGCCAAGCTGCCGGCTCTGCAGCGCAGCCGAGGGGGCCCTGAAGTCACTGCCAGAGCCTGGGACTCCCTGGCCTCTTTTCGTCCACAGCAGCAATGTTCCGGCAGCCTGTTTGGGTCCAGCCGCAGCAGCATGCGTGCCTTGGCAGAACACTCGCTGCCTATCGCCAGGCTGCCGCGGCTGAGCCCAAGCAGGCTGCCGAGTGCTTTGCTAAGGCACGCAAAATCTGCGCCCCGGCGAAAGGCTGGAGCGGAGCGCCTCCTGGCAGCGCCGCACCTGGCCTGTGACAGGGAAGTGGATGTCGGGAAAGGCGTCTGCCAGCGCCCAGGTGGCGGGGCAGGCGATGCCTTTGTGGGGGCCGCCTGCTTCCGGCGAGCCGTTGCAAGTCCCTGCTGCAGAATCAAGCGGAAGGGTGGCAGGGTGCCTGGCATCGCACCTGCAGGCAAACGATCAGCCATGCAGTGAGCCAGAGCAAGCTCGGCGGCTCTCCTGCTCTGCACACGCACAGCACGAAAGCTGGATATGCTGCTGAAGGCTCTGCTGCCGCAGTTCAGGAATGCGACAGGTGGTGAGTTGAGAGCAACATGCTTGGCCGGGGGCCGCACGTGTTCTTGCCGAGCCGCTCTCGGCAATATTCGTCCACAGCCACCCGGGCCGGCTCTGCCAGGGGTCCCAGCGCCGCCTGGAAGGTTTCCAGCGTCCTGCAGCCGCTGCCCCTCTTTACAGCCGCCGAGGAAGCTGGAGAACCGGCCAGTTCGATTGAAAGGCATCGAGGGGGCTACCTCCGCAGCGGACTGACTACCATAGCGGCTGCCCGCCCGCCAGTGAGGGCCTGGAAACCGACGCTGCCGTGCTGCAGCGCCTGTCGCAGCGCGCGAGCCTGCTGCTGGCCGGCTGCAGTCAATGCAGGGTCGAACAGCTCGAGCGTTTCTCCGGTACTGGCGTTGGTCCAGCTGCACTGCTTGGCGACTTCGCCCTCCCAGATGGCATCGCCCACCGCCCGCTGCACCGCGTTGGACGCCGCCTCGCCATGGCGCACCAGCAGGAGCAGCTTGCGCCGACCGGGCTGCAACTTGCTGAAGATGTCCGGCCAGGGCAGGCGAGCACCAAAGGCGTCGTGCTGCCCGGGCTCCGACAGCTCTGCAGACTTGCTCTCTTGCACGAACAGGCCCTGTAGGGAGCCCGGGGGACGCCCATCAGTAGCGCGACATGCCGATTTCCTCCGGGACTAGTCAGGGAAACAGGGCAGAAGCATTACTGGTTCGTGCGAGAATTGCATGTGCGCCGCTCGGTGCTGATGGTGGTGTCGCGGCTCGCCGCCCAGCGCCAGGCCTAGCACTGCCAAGGCGCATGCCAGCGCCAGGGGCGCCCTCATGGGGCCAGCCCGATCATCGACCAATGCACGCGAGCGCCATGCACCGACTGCTGCTCCGAGTCTGGCCCTTTCAGGAGGCAACGAACTCTTCTGGAGGGCCTGATGCCCTCCAGATCCATTTAAGGGCACAATGGCGCAAAAGCAGACATCACAGAGCAGCTCCTGGCCAAAGAAGAGTTGACAGTCGCGACCCGCAGCCGTGACAGCTTGTCAGCACTCGTTCGGAACACAAAAAGGAATGGGACGGCAATCTGGTCTCCTGCTGGCATGACGCTCACAACACAAGACAGAAAGTTGAGCAAGTCGCAGCGCAGCCAAAGGGTCGACTGCCAATACAAGTGGCGCTGAGATGCACAGGCCGACCCTGAAGGAGACTGCTAGCCGCCGCCCTCCGGCTGAGCGAACGGCAGGTCCTGGTAATCCGGCAGCCCGGCCTCGGGCACCCGCCGCAGCGCCCGCCTGCAGCCACATCAGCCCTAATCTTTAGGGTCTTGGGTCAGGGTGTAGGGTTCCAGCTCACTGGCTAAACCTGGCTGCAAGCGGCCTGCAGCCCAGCCTGCACGCCTGCTGCGCATGCTGCGGAGGCGCAACGCAGACCCTAAAGAACTACCCAACACCCTTAACACCACCACCACCAACCCCAGACTTTCTCTGCAGGCTGCAAGTCGGCAGCCGTCGCCAGGCTGTGCCTGCATTCAATTTCTTAAACCCTAAAACCAAGCATGCTGACACCGCCCTCAGGAGCCGGCCGGGGGGACCGCACAGAATGGTGTTGCGGCGGGAGCGCTCTCGCGCCGCCTGCTGGTCCTTTTCCGGCGCGTCTGGTGTAACTCCGTCCGCGTAACTGCCGCCGGCGTAACCGCTGCCGGGCGAGCCGCCAGCCCGCTCGGCCGCCGCCAGGCGCACCAGGTCCTCCTCGGCCGTACCCTACCAGGGTTTTGCACGGCGAGGTGTCAGGTATGGAGGGACATGTGAGCCTGGATGCACGGGCGTCAGCCTGTGTGGCTCCGTTGCTGCCTGCTGCTGCCGCATTGGCGGCCCAGCTTCCAGGACACCGTGCGGATATAGTTTAGGGTTCAGATAGGGTTTTGTGTCGCTGCCGGCCAGGCTTCGGACGTGACCAACACAGCCCATGCAGCAGGTGCGACTCACGGTCCCTTCAGAACGTGATCCCAGCGCATTGCCAGGCCAATCACAAGAACGCTTGCCTTTTGCATCTTTTGCCGCAATCGACAGGCTGTGAGGGGGGCCTGCCTTCATGACGAGGGTCTCGAGATGCACAGGCTGGCGGGCGCCCATGCGGTGCGCGCGCGAGACGACCTGCAGGGTTTGCAAATAGGGTCAGGAGTAGGGTTCCGGACGACGGGAGGAGGAGGTCCTCTTCTCTTAGAGCTGCACTGCAGCCACAGGCTGTCCCTGCAGCCTTCATTGCCTCATACTGCTCCAGGGCAAAGCCAACACTGCGGCTATGGCTGGCTGCAGCGCCGCCTGGAACACGCAGCACGTCTATCAGCCAGCTTGTGCCGTCTTCCAGCACCCACAGGCTGTCGGAGGCGGCGCTGTGTCCTCAAGACAGCCAAGCAGCAGTGTTTAGGGCGACATTTCCGACCATAAACCCTAGACCCGGACCCTAAGCAAAGCTGCCAGGCTGGGGAAGCACGAGCCCCAACGGACAGTTTCCCTGCCGGGTGAAATGGTGCACGAAACCCTAATACTGAAATCAAAACCCTACCGGAACCCTAACGCACCTGCTGGTGCAGCGAGGTGTCCTCGATCGGCTCCAGCAGGAAGACCCAGGGAGCGAAAGATAGGTCCAGGCCGACCGCCCCGGTCACGTCCATCAGCAGCACGCCGCACTCGTCGTCGTTCTGTAACCGACGCATAACCGCCGTAACTCAGTCGTGAGTTACAGCGTCATCGGCGAGGCCAGGATTGCTCTGTGGCAGGGCGGCCGGGTGACGGCCGAGATTCAGCTGGGCTGGCTGCTGCGTGGCTTGCAGTCTGAACCCTAAACCCTAAACGTCTGCCTGACGACTCCTCTTGCTGCCACCGCAACCTTCCAGAGCACCGGCTGCAGCCAATTCAGGACCCCACTGCTGCATACACTCCCGCCCAGAACCCCTAAGTGGAACCCTACTAAACCCTGCAGAACCCTGCGCAGGGATCCGCGCCTGGAACGCGTCCAGCGCGGCCGCCTTCTCCGCCGGCTGCAGGCCGCCGCGCAGCAGGGCAAAGGGGACGGCGTGGCGCTCGAGGTGGTGTTTGACCAGATTTATGTGCATCCAAAACTGGGAAAACACGATGGCCTTGGTCGCAGCGCCACCCAGCCGCCCGCCGCCCGCGTCACGCCGCGCCTGCTCGCCATGTAGGGTATTTTAGGGTATGATCTGCGCAGCCCTACCATCCCTGCGGAGCGCGGGAGAAGGTCCGAGCGGCTGCAGGCGGCAGGGTTCTTGTGCGCCAGAAACCCTAAATAGAATCTTTGGACCTGATGCTGCGATCACCGACGCTCCCCACGGCGCCACGGCAGTCTCAAACGCAGCGGGTTGGTGCATAAGAAGCTGTATCTGGGTTTTGCGACTCCCTGAAACCCTAATTAGGGTTTGAGACCCCGAGAAACGCCGCAGCTGGCCGCCAGGCGCCTCGGCGGCGCCGATCGCAATAAGCACCGCCGCAGCAGGTGCATTTGCTGCTGTCTAGGGTTTTGCTACCCCCTGAAGCCCTAATTAGGGTTTTCAAAGCCCTTGAGAGCCCTGACATGGCCGCACCTGGCCGCCGGGCGCCTCGGCGGCGCCGATGGCAATCAGCCGCCGCAGCAGGTGGGTGCATTTGGTGCTGGCGGTGAACTGCCAGTCCTCTGCCCAGCCGCCGCCGCCGATCCCGGTCGCCCCCTTCTGTGCGTAAGACGGCTGCCACTCGATGAGCTCGGCGGGGACCTCCCACTTAGGGTTAGGGTTTGTCTCCCGCCGCGCCGGGTCATCCACCGCCTGCATCAGGTACGGCCGGCGGCAGGCCGGCAGCGCGCACGCCTCCCTGCGCGCGGGCGTTAGGGTTTAGATTAGGGTTTGAGGCGCGCTCGAGAGCCGAGGGCGCGCTCGGCAGGGCTTTGCGGCGGGCTCGAAAGCGGATTCGATGGGGCGATCCGCAGCTTTTGGCTGCTGTGGGTTTGAGCGAAATTCGCGGTGATGCTCTTTGCTGTGTGGTTTAGGGTTTAGGGATTCTCCCGCGAGCGATTTGGTTTCCTTTTTTGCTGAGCGGGAGTTGGCCTCTGCTGCCGCCAGTGAGCCAAATATCCGGTCGAAACTCTCCATTCCAGTCTCTGGACCGACACTGCTTGCTCAGCCCCCAAACCCTAAACCCCAAACCCTAGACATCGGAGTTTTCCAACATTCGCAGCGTGAGAGGTGACTGAAGCGGTGTCGGACGCGAGCCTTGAGGAGTCAGGCCGTTAGCCTGGATTTGACCCTAAGTAAACCTACCAAAGCTGAGATCCTGACGCGCCCTGAGGGGGCGGCAAGGCACCCTATCCTTGAATACGCACCTGGAGTAGATCACGCAGCTTTGCTGATTGAAACATGTCCACTCGGCTTTCTAGAGAAACCCGAACGCAAAGCCAGTTGACGAGTTTAGGGTCTGGGCGCTTATTACTCAACCCTAGGAGAGAAGCAGAGGGCCGCGCCCGTCTTCGGACGCGCAGTTCGTGCAGATTGTGAGGGTTTTGAAGAATATTATTAAAAAGCTGAAAAACAGCTTTGAAAAATCCGTTCTGCCAAGCCAGTGTTCCAAGTTCCGGTCGAACCCCCAAACCCTAATCACAAAACCCTAGACGCGGGAGGGGAGCGGGGCCCGCGCACCTGTCTTCGGACGCGCAGGTGCTGGCCTTTGAAAAAATGAACTTACTGAAAAGCCAGAAAAACAGCCTTTTGCACCCCCCTTCCGCCACGCCAGTCGACGAAATCAGGCCAGGAACCCTGAATCCGAGTAGCTGAACCCTAGAGGAGGGCTAGGGGGTTTTGGGGTTTAGGGTTCAGCGTGCCTGTCTTCGGACGCGCAGGTGGCGCACAGCAGGTGGGCGCACGGCGTGATTATGGGCATGCGGCTCTGACTGCCACACTTTTGGCAGAGGCAGGTGATGTGCCGCAGGCTGCTGGCTCGCATCGCGTCCTCCAGGTGCGCGAACGGATGGTCGGCCTCCAGCCAGGGCGGGCCCACCGGCGCGACTGCGGGGGCGGAAACGCTAGGGTTTAGGGTTTAGGGTTTAGATGCGTTGAATCTTATCCCCAGAAAAGGCATCCTCCTGGTGCGCGAACGGATGGTCGGCCTCCAGCCAGGGCGGGCCCACTGGCGCGACTGCGGGGGTGGCAATGCGAGGGTTTAGCACGAAACCCTGGATATCAATCCTAAAACATATGTAATTCAATTTTAAAATAAAACATATTAAATTGAAAGATAGAAAACAACTAAGTAAATTGAATACACTAAAATGATTATCGACCTTCGGGTAAAGGAACGTATGGTCGGCCTCCAGCCAGGGCCCCCACCGGCGCGACTGCGGCCGTTTGTTTATCAAACCCTAAATCCCCGGCGAGACAAAACAGACTAAACAGGTGAAGCCCGTCTTGCCGCAAACGGACCCAAAAGCCTGGCTTTACGCTTGAGAGCAGGCTTTCAATGTGAACGTGCAAGTGCCACGGCGGCGCCCAGAGGGAGGTTTGTTTTTTAGGGTTTAGTGTGGGGGCACCCGGCGACAGGTTGTGCCGCTGAGTCAGCAGCTCCAGAGTCTCCTTGATGTCAGACTCCTTGGCCTGCAGATTGCAGTGCCCCGCGACGCAGCAGCCCTTCTTCACGTTGGCCAGCATCTCCTTGGCCCACCTGCGAAAGGGCGACGTGACGTTTTAGGGTTTTGTGGTTTAGGGTTTTTGGTCGCGTGAAAACGCTCACGTCTGATCCGTGGGAATCGCGCATGCATCCTGGAACCTGAGACCCAAAACCCTATACTAGCGGGTGATTCCAGGGGGCGCTTCAAGCGTGAAATTCGTGAAATGAAAATCGTGAAATGAAAATCGTGAAATCGGAATTGCAAATTGCGGGCACAGGCACCCAGCGTGGTTCCGCTCAGGAAGATGGGGAGGGGAGAAATGGTGACTGAAGGGGTTTTGTCGTTTCAAGGTTAAATTTGGGTTCAAATATTGGATCCAAGCTCCTTACCATGAACACTGATCACACAACCCAAGATCCCTCTCATTCGACGTTCCTAAACCAATGTGATTGGCCAGATTCACGCTTCGCTGAGCCTTCACAGGCTCCACGCCCCATCCCCCCCCCCCCCCCCCCCCCCCCCCCCCCCCCCCCC
>BHFV01000037.1:0-10630 GCA_003568905.1 Trebouxiophyceae sp. KSI-1 | reverse complement strand
CCCAATCCGGCGTTATCTCGGATCCCTATCTCGAAAAACCTTCGAGCCCCGATCTAGGTTTCATAAACCCTAACGCACCAGCCGTTACGCGCGTGCTGAGCAGGCTCTCCACGTGCTCCTCGTCGCTTTTCCCAATCCGGCGTTATCTCGGATACCTATCTCGAAAAAACTTCGACCCCCGATCTAGGTTTCAAAGATCCTAACGCACCTGCCGTTACGCGCGTGGTTGAGCAGGCTCTCCACGTGCTCCTCGTCGTACCAGTCGCTGGTCAGCAGGTTGCGGTGCACCACGTCCACGAGCATGTTGTAACTGACCGCGTGTTCGGGGGCAAAGTCGAGGGCCGTTACCTGCGTTAGGGTTTGTTTTAGGGTCTGATCTAGGGTTTCCAGCGATTCGGCCACTGTGGTGGGAGTGTGACGGCGCCAGGGCAGGGCAGGGGTAGAGCCGCCATTTCGTCTCTTACAGAGCCCTAAACCCTTAAACCCCCAAATCCTGGTCACGAACGACGTTTTCCCGGAGAATGTTAAATACAAAGTGGCAAGCGAGAACGACAGAAACGAGGAAAAGCTGGGCTCCGGAAACACGGGCAATCAAATTGTAGGCGCCGCGTGCAGAGGGGCAGATCTCAAAAGAGCCGCATTGTAGAATTCACAAAAACAGTTCTGTGTTTCAATCCTGGGGGATTTTTAGGGTTTAGGGGAGGGTCGCGCCTTAGTAATCAGCGGCGGGATGGTGTGCAGGTCCGCCTTGGCCGCCCGAATCATCAGCCGGTCCAGCAGCTCCATCAGCCGCCGGCGGCCTTCGGGCCGCTTCGCCTCAAAGGGCTTCTGCACGCCCTCCTGCGGATCGCGCGTAGGGTTTCGCTTAGGGTTCACCCGCCGTGTGACAACGCCCTGCGAAGAACGTCCCTGCAAATGCCGAAGGGGACCCTCGAGCGGGGCTGACGCAGCTGCTTGAGAAACCCTGATATACCCTACCCTGAAAAAACCCTATATTTTAATTCAACCACCGCACCGTGCTCAATTTTCCGGCGGTCAGGGGAGCGCCGGCTCGGAGAGATCCCGCACGATTGCGGCCCTCGCAGGCCCTACGAAACCCTAGAATCCGGCCCGAAAAGCAGCTGCGCCGCGCCTGCCAAACCGCCGGCTCGGTGCCGTAGGGTTCGTTGTGCAGAAAGGCCAGCAGCGGCTGCAGGTGGGCTGTGTCGCTGCCAGACCCTCCCGGGGTCGGCGTCCCGGTCATGAGCCAGCGGCGCTCCGCGCGGAGCGCGCACCCCATCGCCAGCTTGTTAGTCATCGCCAGGCTGTTGCCGAGCAGGTGGCCCTCGTCCACGATCAGGCGCAGCCAGTGGACCTGCAGGGTCCTGATAGGGTCAGGACTGGGTCCCGGGCTAGGGTTAAGGGTTTGCAGGGCAAGAATCATGGCGAGCACAACGCGGTTGCCAGGATGGCAGGCTGGCAGGCACGCATTAGTCATAACGTCACGTGTAGGAGACATTGTCGCGAGGAGAGGTAACACGACACGGACGTTACTCGACGGCGGCCAAGCATGGCAGAGCGCCTTCCCGTGTTTGCTGGCTGCAGCAACAGGCACTCTCAGGCAAACTTGTCTGGGAACTTTGGATAAATTGTAGGGTTGATTAGGGTTTTTTTATTTTTGGGGCAGGAGGAGCCGAAACGGGACGACAAGAAGAGCAACCAGTGCCGCTTGCGCTCGGACTTGGGTTGTTTAGGGTGTAGTTTAGGTCTAGTGGAGGGAGAACGGGTGGCAAGCCTGCATGAAGGGGGACGCCTGCCGCCGGCCCTTGTTGGCCCAAGTTGCGCTCAGAATCGGCATGGTGGTGATCACCTGCGGCCACAGGGGAGCAGGCCGCTGTGAGAGAAGCATTTAGGGTTTTGGGTTTGAGATTTCCCTGAAAACGTCCCTGGAGAGAGCTTGCGCCGGCGGCATGAGGCCGCTGCTGATCGCTGAATCCCCAACATCTTCCACCGATCGGGATCCCGAGATGGCGCTTACAAAACCCTCACCAGGTCGTAGTCCCAGGCGAGGGCGTGCGGCGGCGGCGCTCGCGGTCGCTGCTGAGAACCAAGCTCTGGACCCTAAAATTGGCATTTGGAACCCTAGGTGGCGGTTACAAAACCTACCAGGTCGTAGTCCCAGGCGAGGGCGTGCGGCGGCGGCATGCGGCCGCTGCGTTCGCGGTCGTTGCTGAGAACCAGCAGCCGCAGCGCCCCGAAGCGGGTGTGCTGCTGCGCCTGATGCACCCAGTGCTGCACCAGAGGCGCGGGCACCACCAGCAGCGTGGCCTGCGACAGAAACAGCCGCCGCGGCAGTGCCGCAGGGCCTGCGGGCGCGGAATCAGGGTTTGAGAGCCAGGGTTTGAGGTAGGGTTTGGAACAGGGTTTTCAGGGTTTCTGGGCGCCGATCAGGGCTTTGATTGGGTTTGTTTCCTCGGCGCGTCGGTCGAACGGCGGTGCGCGGCGGCGCCAGGCTGGCTAAGTGGTGTTTGGATTTGTGATCAATCAGGGTTCAGTAGGGTGAAGATGAGGGTTTGAAGGCTGGATTCAGGGTCTCTGTGAGCCGTTTGCCGCCCGCGGTGCGCCGAGCGGCCCGGCTGGCGGCTCTCTGTGCGGTGAGGAAGGGGCGGCGGATGGACCCTAGTAGGGTCAAAAGCAGGGCGGGTGGACGGAGCGGGAGGCCAGCAGCGCTGGCTCCGGGGCCCCATCGCTTTCGCCGCAGCTCGCAGGTTTTCCAATCGCGGATTCGAATGTCGGGAAGAGAAACCTGCAGCGGACCCTGACCTAACCCTAAATCCTAAACCCTAAGGCGGGACTGGGCGGCACGCCTTGCCGCAGCGCCGCCAGCAGCGCGGGTGTGTCCAGCTGCAGTCGCTGCAGCCCGGGATCTTGCCGCCAGCCCGCATGCCGCCCGCTGCCTGGCTGCGAACGCTTCGCCTGCTGCTGCTGCTGCTGCTGCTGCTGCTGGCGCCGGGCGGGTGTGCCGCTGCGAGGCTGTCGCTGCGGCTGCAGGCCCAGCTGGCGGAAGAAGGCCTGGAACGAGGCGTGGCTCTGCTCCAGGTGGGCGCGAGGCACCTGCGGCGGCGGGCTAGGGTTTGATGGCGTGGGCGTTACGCGAATCAGGGTTTGTGTCAGGGTTTATGCACTGCTGCTGCGGGCGGCGCTGGGCGGGGCGCTGAGCTTGCCGGGGCTGTGGGAGCGGTCGCTGGACAGACAGGCTGTGTGTAACTGCCGCCTGTAACTGCTGCCTTGTCTGGCTCGTCGATGCTGGCTGGAAAAAACGAATGAAAGGTCATCTGAAGGGAACAGAGAAAGGGGGAAGGGATCAAACTAAACTTGACAAGGTTTTCACCGCATCAGCCACCACGATCCTTACGCATGAAGCAATCCCCCTCTCCCAGGTTTAGGGTTTAGGGTTACCTCTCCCCCCGGGGGGGGGGGTTGCCCATAGCAGCGAGCAGACATCGCTCTCTGTCCCTGACACTCCCTGGAAACGGATCAATTTTTGTATCGCTTTTCGCATTCAGCCCTAAAACGAAAGATACAACGTGTCAGGTAGGCCCCGAAACGGAAAAACAACACATTTTCTTTCCTTCCCTGTTACCATACTTGGGGATCCGAATCTTCGGGAACTCTGAATTGTATTCCCAAAGCAAATCGCGTGCCTCATGCCCGCAGTCAGCAGAGGCGGCTTGCTCAAAGACCCTTCAAGGGTAAATGTACAATCATAGGGTCGTTATAATCCTTCAAGGGTACATGTTCGATTATAGGGTTGTCTGGGGTCCGCGCCTGAAACCCTGCTGCGACGGCCGCCGGGGTTTGTCGGCCGAGCCACCAAGCCGCCGAGTGCCGCTCCTCTGCCAGCTCCGGGAAGCCGGCGAGCAGCTGCCGGAAGTGGGTCACGTTGCTAGGGTCTTCTAGGGCGCCGCCCTCGGGCACAAACCCTAGGGCCTCGTCGAACTCCCAGTCGGCACCGTCCTGCTGCTTGGCCGCGCAGTCCGCTAGGGTCGGAATAGGGTGCATGCGGCAGATCCAAGGCGCCTCGGAGTCGATCTGCGGGGTGTGGTGTGGGGGAGTTAGGGTATGGCAGCGCGGAGTTAGGGTATGTGAAGCGGGCACCATGCCACAGCATCAATAACAGCATTCGGAAAGAGCAGACAGACGCAGCAGACTGCCACACAATGATGTACTCATGCCTTTTCCGTTTGATTTCTAATCATTTTCATTCTTTATTTCAACTTTTGTCCAATTGGACTTCTGGGCTCAGTTTGTTGGCATTCCGCCGCCAGCGGAGCCGCGAGGCTGGAGCGCAGCGGCAGGACCAGGCATCCAGTAGCTCGGAACCCTTTTAGGGTGTCTACACCATAACCCTAACCCTAAGTCTCAGGGCGGGCACGCGCCTGGCTGCCCTGTGGCAGCGACCGCCACTTGCTGCAAAGCTCGCACTGGACCAGCAGCTGAGAAGCCTCCGGCTCGGCCGCCGCCGCTTCCTGCTCTTCCTGTGGCGGCTGCGCTGCCGCCGCGCCGCCCTCGGCTCGCTGTCGCTTGGCAGGCGGGCCTGCGGCATGGAGCCCTGTATTAGGGTTTCCTAGGGTCTATTAGGGTTTTTCGCGACTTGAAATCGCCCCGCCTCGCAAGAGGCGGCCGACGCGGCGAGACCCCGAGCGAGCGTCCCGTCCTGGCTAGATCGTTAGGATTTAGGGTTTTTGGCGGTGAATGCGTGGGTCTGACCGCGCTCGATCTTTGAGCCTTCACAACCAGCTGGCTCCCAGCAGCACGAAGGGGGCTAGGTATATTAGGGTTTAGGATAAGGGTTCAGTGTTGCCTTGCGAGGGGCCGTCGGGCTCGCCGGCGCCGCCGGCCGGAGCCTCGTCGGCGAACCGCACGCTCCGCTTGCCGGCCTTCGCAGGCTTTAGGGTTTTAGGGCCGTCGATTCCCGCCGTGGCCGCCGCCGGCTCTGAGCAGGCAGCCCACGGAAAGCCGCCGCCGCCGCCGCCGCTGCCGCCGTTTGCCTCCGAAATGCAGGCTGCCGCCTCGCCAAAGCCAGGCTGTGCTCCCGGCCCAAGCTTGCCAGCGGCGGGCTGAGGCTGCCTGGAAACCGCTGCGTTCGTGGGCAGCGCGGCCCGCAGCTTGGGCCCTGCCAGCCTGGCGGGCGGCTCGGCCTCCGGCAGCTCGTCCGCTTTGAAGCCTGGAGAAGGCGCGAGCGCCTGCAGCTCCCGCCGCTGCTGCGTGCCCTTAGGGTTTGGGCTGGCGAGGCTCGCCGGGCTGTCGCCGCCGCCGCCGCCTGCGCGCACGAACCCTAATGCGAGGGTTTGTAAACCCTGGAGCAGACCCTTGGGCCGAACAGTCTGGGCGCCCGCTTTGATCATGTGGCTCAGCACCCGCCGCCAGGGAAGCTGCCGGGCGGCTGCTTCAATGAATGAGGGTTTAAATCTTGGCAGTGGACGAGGCATTGGCAATGTGCCGTGCCGGCGAATTCAAATGTCAAGCATTCAGGGTTCAGGAAGCTCCGCCGCTTTAGATTCCCATGGAGCCTCCGGCGAGGCCAGGCGTGGTTGGCATCCAATCACTCACATAAAGTCAAATTCAATTTCGGATTCGAATCCCGGAGGCCGGCCAGACGTACCCTCCTGGCTGGCGCTCCTGCCGGCGGCGCGGCCGATGCTTCGGCCACTGCCGGCAACACCCTTCCTCGCTGGCAGCGGCGGCGGCAGCGTGTAGTAAGCGTGAATTTGGCCGGAAGCTGCCTTCAGGCGAAAAAGGTCTGCTCCCTCTGGAGCCGCCGGCAGCGCTCCTTTGGTCTTCAGGATCAGAGCCAGGCTGGTGACCGTCTTGCCGAGACCCTGCAAGGGCCCGGTGTCACCATTCTTGGGGTTTCGCCGAGTTTTGCCATGGAGAGTAAAACTACATCCACAAAACAAAGCACCAGGCGAGCGGCCGGTTTTGGAGCGGCGCCGGGATGACCGCCGGGCTGGTGATGGCCTTGCCGAGATCCTGACGGGAAAAAGGTTTGGGAGCGATTTCGGGCAGAGTATCTAGGGTAGCATCTAGGGTTGAGTTAGGGTCAAGAAACCTGTGCACGTGCCAGCTCGTTACTCGAGAAACCTCCGCGAGCATCTGCAGTGGCCGCTTCCCGGGAGAAAGGCTCGCCAGCGAATCACATGAGTAGGGTTTGGGTAGGGTGTATGAGGTAGGGTAACTGTAGGGTTTGCAAAGAAACCAAGCTACCGGCCCGTCGCAGAAGAAGGCGCCGCGAGTGTCCGGCCGCTTCCGGAAAAAAAAATGGCTCGTCCACGAATCGGACGCTTCAGAACCCGATATTGTAGGTTTACGTAGGCTTTGCGGAGAACCCGATCTGTAGGGTAATGTAGGGTTTGCGGAGAAGGGGACGTGGGAAAAAAGGGACGCACCGGCTCGTCGCAGAAGAAGCCGCCGCGGGTGTCTTGCAGCGGCCGCGGCGGCGCCGCCTGCAGGGCCCCAGTGGCGGCACAGCCCCACAGCTGCGCCCCGCCTTCCCCTTGGAATCTGCGCCAAGTCGGGTCCGGAATGAGGCCGGCCGCCTCCTCCCGCGCCAGCATCCAGCGCACCGCCGCCCGCTGCGCATGCGTTAGGGTATGCGTTAGGGTTTGCGTGAGGGTTTAGGGTTTCCTGGTGCGGGTCGGACGCAGGGTCTCTCCCGACCGCGTCTGTCCGATCTAGGGTTCCGCGAAAGCTCAGGGAGTTGCAGAGGAGGGGGGGGGGGGGGGGCTGCCTTCCTCGCAGTCAGGCAGGCGCAGGGGGGCGCAAAAGGACGGAAAGGCGCGAAAGAGTCGCGGACGGCGGGGTTAGAGGCCGGACCCGCCGCCTCTGCTCTCCTTGCAAATTTAAAAGAGGCGGAAAAGTGCGCCTCGCGGAACCAAGATCCCTTGCAAACCGCGAGTTTCCAAAATTTCCAAAACCAGCAAATTTGTGGGTGGAAAAGGCGAAGGGGTGAGCCTGATAAGGATAGACGCCGAGCGACGTCGCTTTCCCTTTCCCCTCCAGATTGTTTTCAAAAGGGCAAAGGGACCAAAAAAGGCGGAAAGGCACGCCTGGTCAGGATGAAGACTGAGCATCGATACCTTTCCTGTCGAAAGGAAAGGAAAGGAAACGCGGGAAAGAAGGCGAAAAGGACGGACCTGGTGGGGGTAGAGACTGAGCAGCAGCCCGGGCACCGCATTACTCGCCAGGCAGCGGAAAAACCTGCAGGTCTGCGCCAGGCTGGCGAGATCCCTCAGGCCCAGCCGGCCAGCGATCGCCCGCAGCAGCGGCACCGAGACGTCCGCCAGCGTGGGGCACCTGCGGACGTAACTCCTGCACCTGTAACTCCTGACTCTTGCGGGAGTTACTGCACCCTGCCGGCGCGGCGCTGCTGAGGGAAGCGCTCGGGCTTGCTGAGCCGGAGGTGGCTCCGGCAGGCCTGGGAGTGGCAATCGGCAGTTTGGGCACCCGAATTTGTAAACCGCGGAAATTTGGCACGAGTAAAAATTGATGAATTGACACAGGACGAATTTGGTCCAAATTTGAAACACACCGGCAAGAGCCACACGCAGGGCTGGGCAGAGGCGGCAGAGGCAGCCAGGCCGGATGTTTTGGGTTAGGGTTTAGGGTATGGAGGCATTGAGGGCATTTCAGGTCCAGCCGAAAAAGGTGTTCTGCCGATTCTGCCCGAGTTTTAGCCATTGTTCTGCAGTCTCTCTCAACGCGCAGCCGGCTGAAACAACTCAGTGCTGTGCCTCTGGGGGGGGGGGGGGGATTCTAAATGCCCGCCTGCCAGCCGCCGGCTGCGAGACCAGCAGCTCCGGCAGCTCCAAGTCGGCCGCATGCTGCGGCAGCTGGTCGAAGCAGGCGGCCAGCGTGTAGGCGCCGCTGCAGGGCACGCACAGGGTTTCATTCAAAAAAGTATTCAAATTCGCTCCCTACTGTACATGCACAGGGTTTCATTCCAAAACGTATTTGAATTCGCTCCCCATTACAACGAGCGGTGTCAAAAGGCCGTGCCACAAGCACGTTTAGCCGGAAGTTCCGCCGAACTTTATGCATTTCCGGGTTCAAACCTCGTAATAAATCCACCCCACTCACTGCAGTCCTCGGCAGCGCTGAGCTCGCCCCCCTTCCTTGTTTCCCGCCATTTTTTAAAAATTTTGCAGCGCTGCGCCCGGCCCATCCTTGTTTCCCGCCATTTTGTTTTCAAAATGTCAACAAGGGCTGCGTAGCACTTGCTGCAATCCGGTGTTCGTTCTGAGAACGTTTCAGATTTTCAAATTTGCCCCCACGGTCGCTTCAGCCGGAGCAGCCTGGGTTTCCCGCCAATTTCCAAAATCTACCAAGGACCGCATGCCTGCGCGCAGTCAGATCTGGAAGTATTCTCGCAATCAAGAATACTCCGATTCCACTTCCCAACCCTAACCCTTATCCAATCCCAACCCTAAGCTGGTGTGGGGCCTCGCCTGTCCGCGGCGCCCCCCTCAGCGGAGGATGAGGCAGCTCCCAGAGCCGCGCCGCCGTAACCCTCGGGCTCGCCGTTTAGGGTATCAGGACTGCCGAGCGGCCGCAGGTGCAGGAAGAGGGTCGCGGCCGCGGAACCCTTTTTCCAGAGCTCGGGGTTGCTCCAAAACCTGGCAGTGGCGGGGCGCCTCAGGGCTCTGCCTCTGGGAAAGAGCAGCAGCAGCAGCAGCAGCAGCCAAGGGAGAATCAGAGGGAGAATCTGTCGGCCACCTGTCTGGGATGCCGACTCGAAGCACCGCAGTGCAGGCATCCGGCCCTGCGGAAGTGATTGCCCCTGCGGCACTGATGCCATGGCTCTTCGCCTGCCAGGCCGGGCATGTCCCAGTAAAAGCGTGCAGCGCCAAAGCAGGCTGTATCAAGCAAGCAGCCAAGAGAAAGCTTCACCAGCCGTATGAGCGCATGCACCAACAGTGCCTGGCTCTCGCCAGTGCTGTCGTCTGGCGCCGGCTCCAGCTGAACTTGCAGCCCCCTGCGGGCAACGTTTTGGTTGCCCTTGACGTCTTGGTCGTGTGCACTCTGACTGGTGTCTTCAGAGACCACATCAGGTTGTGAGACTGCACCCTGCAGCGCCCACGAAGAGCCCAGCCCTGTTGACGACCTGCAGCTCGACCTCGTCGCCAGCCGTGGCAACACCCGGAAGGAACCGCAATCGCAGCTCGCCCAGAACGCGCATCTGTGCTCACTGCTCGGAGATGCTAACGCGATGTCGTCGCCCTGCCAGCTCGTTCGCGGGCCACAGAAGGCGTTGCCATCTACTGCCAAACGACCGCTGTGGAACGGGATGAGCCCGGGATGCATTCTAGCTGGCCAGCCTGCATGAGCCGACTCAGGTCGGCAGCTTTTCGCGATCAAAAGCCTTTCCTGCTGTTCGCGACACCTCTCTGTGTCCCCACATCACTCTCTCCTCCCGAATTATCCGTGTCGGCGCGTCTCTGTCTGTTCCGGAGGTGCGCTCGCCGCGACATCGGGGGCCCTTCAGCGTCGCCGCCTGGACGGGACAACACAGCGCATTGGTGAAAGATGGATGGTGTCAAGGCGATCCCCGATGCAGCGTCGGAGCAGGTGCGGCGCCGCGCCTGCGCTCCCCGATATCGGGAAGAGCGAAGCGCGTCAAAGCGCCAGGGGGCCCGGGAGCGCAGCGTGGCAGCCAACGGGATCACAGCGGTCGTGTGCTGACAGCATTGTGCCTACCGCGTCGCCGTGAGCATTGCCCCTCACGACCCGCCGCCGCTGACGCCGAAAGACATCTGCGCGGATGCAGGCGCTCGGGAAGCGGGCGGTGTGGCGGGCGTCCTGGATCGTGCTGCCGACGCTCATAGTCACCGGCATGATGGCGTACATCGACCGCAGCAACGTGGCATACGCGGCGCCCGCTCTCATGAAGGGAATCGGCATGAACAACAGCCAGTACGGGCTGGCGTCCGGCCTGCTGTACATCTCCTACTGCTTCTTTCAGGTGAGGCGGCCTCTGCGTCCCGCGCGATCGCATACTGGCCGATGCGGGGGCTAACTGTCTCAGATGGTCCCTTGCATGAAGTGGTGGGCAAACTGCAATGGCCCCCGCTTCGATCGATCCAGCGCGATCGCTCCCACCTTTCCAGCTCATCGAGCGCTGTCGCCGGGCGGAGCGATCAGACTAGCACCCCTAATGGGTCGCAAGATTGGTCAGATGCAGCGCCCCCTGATGCCCCCCGCCCCGCGCGGAGCGCACCGCCCCAGCCTCCCTTCCGGCCCGCGCCGCAGGTGCCGGCGCAGCTGATGGTCCGCAAGGTGGGCGCGCCTCTGTGGCTCGCCATCATCGTCGTCTGTTGGGGCGTCGTTGCGGCAGCCACCGCAGCAGTCAAAACCGTCGGCCAGTTCTATGCGCTCCGCTTCCTGCTGGGCGTGTTTGAGTCCGGTGAAATCCCAGCCCCTCGTCTTGCTGCCCCTGCCAAGGCCAAGCAGCTTGGCTGGCACCGCGGGATCAGCATACTGCATGTCGAGTAAGAGGCATGCAGGGCATCACCTGTCCAGAGCCCACACATCGACACAGAGCCCCCCCCCCCCCCCCCCCCCCCCCACCCCCCCCCCCCCCCCCCCCCCCCCC
>BHFV01000036.1:48979-78606 GCA_003568905.1 Trebouxiophyceae sp. KSI-1 | reverse complement strand
GGGGGGGGGGGGGTGCGCGCCTCCACGCCGGCCGGCCCCAGGCGCAGGCGGCTGGCGAAGAAGGGCAGCGGCGTCAGGTGCGAGGCGACGAACGCGCACTCGACCACGCCCGGCTCGCCGGCGAGCGCGCGCAGGCAGGCGTCCGCGAACCGCGCGGCCGCGTGCGCCATCGACAGCGTCGCGCTGCCCTTGCCGGCCTGCCGCGGGGGAGGGGTGGCCGGCTCAGGCACTGCGGACCCGGCCCTGCGCGCTCTCAAGCCGCGCGCAGATCGGGAAGAGAGGCGCGCCTTGGCGCGGACGACCTCGGTGCCCGCGTCCTGGATGCGCTCCGTCAGCGAGCGGGCGGTCGCCTCGTCCAGCCGCAGCCGCGGGCTCGCCTGCGACAGCAGCGGCAGGATGGTGGCGCCCGCGTGGCCGCCGACGACCGGCACGCGGACCGCCTCCGGGTCGAGTCCGGCCGCCTCCGCGGCTGCGGCGGCCGGCGTGGGGCAGCGCGCGTCAGACCGCCTGCTGGGCGCCGGGGTGGCACGCGGAGGGGGGCAGGCGGCGGCGGACCAAAGGCGTTGGCGCGGACAACGTCGAGCGCGGTGACCCCCAGCAGCCGCCGCGGGTCGAAGCAGCCGGCCCTGGGCAGCCGCGGCCGCCGGCGCTCAGGCGCGCGGTCAGCGGGCAGGAGGGGCGCCCGGCGGCAGGCCGGTCCACCAAGTGAGGGGGTGAGGGCCGGGCGGGGGCGCGCCGCTTGAGCACCTCGGCCGCGATGGGCACCGTCGAGTTGACGGGGTTGGAGATGACGGCGACGAGCGCGGCCGGGCAGAAGCGGGCGACGGCGGCCGCCAGGTCGGCCACGATGCCTGCGGGAGGGGGGTGGGATGTCCGTCATGCCGCGAGGCACCGCGGCCTCCTCGCCGGCGCAGTGGGGGGCCAGAGCGCCCGCTGACCTGCGTTGATGTTGAACAGGTCATCGCGCGTCATGCCCGGCTTTCGCGGCACGCCCGCCGGGATGACCACCAGGCGGCAGCCGTACAGCGCGGCGCCCAGCGCGGCCGCGCCCGTGTGGCCGCTCACCTGGCGCACACACATCTGCCAGTCAGCTGCCTGCGAGTGGGGCTTGCCGCAGGCGGCGGCGCCGGCCGGGGACGCTCTGCAGGGCCGCGCCTTGGCGCCCGTGTTGATGTGGCTCAGGTCCGCCGCCACGCCCTCCGTGCCGACGATGTCATACAGGCTCAGTTCGCTCACGCGCGGGTTCCTGCATCAGCGCGGCCGCGTCAGGCGGCTGGCGGCGCAAGAGCGGCGCGGCAGCCGAGGCAGAGGGCCGCACAGCTTGAGCAGCAGCGCCAGCGGCTGCCCGATGCCGCCTCCGGCGCCTGCAGCCAGCAGCCGCGCTGTGAGGGGTCGGTGCCAAGGACAGCAGACGACAAGGCGCCTGCGTGCGACAAACGCACCCAAGACGGCGACTTTGAACTTTTGCGAGCTGTCCAGGGCGGCGGTGGGCTGCAGCGCTACTCCGGGCGCCTGCAAGCGCAGGCCTGCCGACCTCAGTGAGGGCACCACCACTCGGCGACCTAGCGTGTGAGCCAGCCAGCCTGCGATCTCTCAAGCTGCAGTGTGGCTGGCTCGAGCATGCTTGGGTTGTACGTGGCAGTCGACGCTTGCCGAGGGCTGCGTGAGTGGGGCACTCGACAACTTCCGGAACGATGTTTGCCCGCACAAGTTCGCCGCGTGCTTCCCACGCGCAGCCAAAGCGGACCTCAGCAAGCGCAGAGTTATAGGCGAAATGGGAAAAGCGTTGCGAGCGCGGCTCACCTGCGGTGCGCGCGATTCTGCGCCCAGATGTTCGGCCAGGCGGGCGACACGCTCCATTTTCACGTGCACAGATGTCAACCAATGCTGCTTGCCAACTTCAGCTATCGATCTCCCACAGTAGAGGACGACCGTGACCTTTCCGCACAATGGACACTGACCTGGTCCAGCGTGGCGGACTAGCCCTGGCTTTACAGCAGCTAGACTTCATGTCACACGATCTGATTCCTCACAGCGCATCCCTTGGCTCAGACATAGCTCTTGTTGCCGCCTCTGCCCCTGCACTTTCATCAATTCCTGATGCGCATGGTGAGCAATTGAGCCACTTCTCGGGAGATCCGCGATCGCGGCAATGCAGACGGCTTTCATTCATCCTCATCACTGCTTCAACAGCGGTGGATGTGCCAGCAAACGCGGGCAGGCTGGCGGGGGCATGCGACATGCCCTCGGAGAAGGACGAAGGGTGCCTGGGCGAGCCGCAGCGCTGCACCTGGGCATCGACTTTGGCACCAGCGGCAGCCGTGCCATAGCCATCGACGGTGAGCTGCCCAAAGGCCGGCCACAGAGCTCCACTCGTGTCCTCCTGAAGGTCTGCTGTGACTCGGTGCTCTGGCGCAGAGGAGGAGCGTGTTGTGGGCGGCTCACGCGAATCATATAGCAATGCCTCCAGCCCCGACGAGTGGCGCAGGCACGCACCTTTTGAGTGCAATTGCTGTCAAGCCGGCCCGCCCAGCGCCAACCGGATTCACTGCTGCTGGTGCAGGGCGCTGTTTGGTATGCTCGCGGCGCTGCCCGCTGACGTCCGATCGGGCGTACAGAGCATCGCCATTGACGGCACCTCTTCGACCGCCTGCCTGTGCGATCGCTCCTCGGGCGAGGTGCTGCAGCAGCCAAAGCTGTACAACGAGGCGCAGCCAGCGGATGCCGTGCGGAAGGCAGCCGAGATCGCGCCGGCGGCGCACACCGCCACCGCGGGCACCTCCACGCTCTGCAAGCTGCTCGCCTGGCACCTGGCCGGCGCGTGGCAGCAGGCCATCCCCCACACGCCCTGCGCCTCCCCTCGTTTCCCAGCCTGGCTTGGACTGGAGACTGAGGCATGCGCGTCGGCAGGCGGAGCGGGAGGGCAGGCGCCCCGTGCTGCTGCACCAGGCCGACTGGGCGGCGGGCCTGCTGCACGGCCGCTGGGACACGAGCGACTGGAACAACGCGCTCAAGCTGGGCTTCGACCCGGGCGAGGAGGCCTACCCGGCGTGGCTCACCGGCCAGGCACGGCAGCCGCCCGCCCCGGCCCAGCTGCAGGCAGCCCGCCCCGGCACTGCAGGGACTCTGAGCTGCGCATGTGCGTGCCTGGCCCCGATCAGGAGTTTGCCGGCCTGTTGCCGCCGCGCGTGCAGCCGCCCGGCAGCCCAATCGCCCCGGTCACGGCCGCGGTGGCGGAAGCACACGGCCTGCCTGCCTCCTGCCTGGTGGTGGCCGGCACCACGGGCGCGTCCCTCCACAGCCCCTGCTGGCATAACATTAGCCGCCGGCGCCGGAGGCTGAGGCTGCCGGGGCGCTCGCAGACAGCAACGCGGCCTTCCTGGCGGCCGGCCTCACGCGGCCGGGCGAGGCGGTCACCAGCCTCGGCTCCTCGCTGGCGGTCAAGCTGCTGAGTGAGGCGCGGGTCGACGACGCGGCGTCGGGCGTGTACAGCCACCGCGTCGGCGACGCCTGGCTGGTCGGTGAGTGGCGCTCCCCCTCTCCCGGGCTGGCTGTCCAACAGGGCTGTGCCACGATCGCAGGCTCAGGGGGGCCCAGTGCCGGCCGTCCCGGGCAGCTGCCTGCTGCGGCAGGTGAGCGTTTGCTCGCGCGTTGCGCGCGCAGGCGGCGCCAGCAACACGGGCGGCGCGGTGCTGCGCGAGTTCTTCGACGACGAGGCGCTCGCGCGGCTGACGGAGCGCATCGACGTGGACGCGTCGCCGGGCCTGGACTACTACCCGCTGCTGCGGCCGGGCGAGCGCTTCCCGGTCAACGACCCGCAGCTGCAGCCGCGCCTCGAGCCGCGGCCGGGTGACCGCCCGACCTGCCGCTGACAGCTGGGCTCTGAGGAGCAGGGGTCTGGCGCCCCCCGCAGTCTGCAGCGAGGCCCAGCTGACGGCGGTCTGATGAGAGCAGCAACCCAAGTTGAATATATTTGGCTCGCAGAGGACGACGCGATCTTCCTGCATGGCCTGCTGGAGGGCATCGCCGCGGTGGAGGCGCGCGCGTACCGGCGGCTCGAGGAGCTGGGCGCAAGCCGCCTGGAGCGGGCGCGCCCCCGCTTCGCCCGTATGCCGGGCGCCGACGACCCTCAAAGCAGCCTTTCGAGAGCGGCTTGCGCCACACGTCTGGCCCAGAGGCGGACTGCTGAAGGCTGCCGCGCGGCGCCGCAGGTGGCGACGGCGGGCGGCGGCGCGCGCAACGCCAAGTGGGCGGCCATGCGCTCGCGCCTGCTGGGCGTGCCGGTGGAGGCGTCCGGCCAGACGGAGGCGGCCTACGGCGCGGCGCTGCTGGCGCTGCGCGGCTGGCGGGCGGCGCAGGAGCAGTAGCGGCAGTGAGGCCCTTTTGGCGAGGCTGAGCAGTTGCTTTCACGGCAGGAATGCGTGAATGGTGAATTGTGCGCTGTTTGTGCTGCAATGACCCGTGCGTGCGGTGGCCAGGAGAGGCTGTTGCAGCTGGCCGCTCCGCCGGCGGGACAGTTTGTGACTCGAGACAGCCCCGGAGGCTCCCATCTTCGCTGCCGTCCGTCAGAGTCGCTGTGGGATGGCAGCGAGCAGAACAAGAGGCAGCCGCCAAACACAGAATCACCATTTGGATCTCGCCGCCTCTCTCGTCTCCCCCGCCGCCCCATGAGACCACCTCGCAGAGCAGCTTGGCGCCTGGGGGCGACCAACAGCATGTGGGCCTGAGCCGGCTTCATCCCCAAAGCTGGGCCGCCGGTCCCCGCGCGCCCAATCTGCGCCACAGGCGGCGCCGCCCCGGCCGCCAGCGGGTCACTCGCTCGGCGCCAGGATCTCGCGCACCTCGGCCGCCATCGCGCCGAGCGACATGTCCCGCGCGACCCACTCGTCCATCTGCTTCAGGATGGCCGCCTTCTTCAGCTGAAAGTGCACCCTGCAGTGCGCCCCCGGTTCTCAGGCCCGCAGGGCGTGGGTGGGGCGAGCGGCAGGCACCGGCCTCCTGCGGCGAGGGGGGGGAGGCGCACTGCAGCGCCTCCTTGAAGGCGGCCGGCGGCTTGCGCAGCGCCGGCAGCAGCGCGACGCCCAGCGTGTGGCGCCGTATGCTGCGGTTGTAGCTCTCCGCCTGTGCCCGCGCAGCAGCATCTCATGGGTCTGCGGTGCGGCTGTGCCCCACAAGGACTGCACGCCTCCCCCGGGCCGACTTGCAGGCTCTATTTGTAATGCCCGGCATGCTCCCCGCTGCCCCCGGCAGGGGCGCCGCCGCGCCTGCGCGCGTCCGGAGGCTGTGTTGGCGCTGCTCTCGTAGCCCGGCTCGTTGAAGTAGGGGTCGTCCACAAAGATCATGCTCTGGATGGAGACGAGGACCTGCAGGGGTGCGGCAATGGGGCAGGGCTCACAGGTGGCGGCCAGGCTGGCTGCATTGCTCGCTCTCATGGTTCTTGGCGTGGGCAAGGGGGAGGGCGGGGGAGGGCACCTGCAGAATGGTCGACGTGTTGGGGTCCCAGCTCGGGCCTGCAGCCGGGCGGGGCCGAGCGTCAGCTGCGGAAGCTGAGCAGCCGAGGCCGGGCGGCCGCAGGGGAAGGGGGGAGGGGGCGCGCACCGTGCCAGGTGCCCAGCAGGCTGAGGCAGACCTTGCCGCAGTCGTACAGGTTCGGGTTGAACCTGGCGCAGGGGCGAGCAGCGGAGCACGCTCAGCCGCGCCGCCGCCGCGCGCAGGCTCTCCCCGCCCGGGCAGCCGAGCGGGCGGCAGCAGCACGGGTGCTGGTAATCTCCCCGGCTCGGAGAGGGAGGTGTGGGGGCGCGCCTGACGCGGCCGCCGCCCGTCGTCAGGAACTGCACCTTGGGCGGGACCTCCGGGTAGGCGGGCGGCAGCCAGATGTCGAACACAAAGGCCCCGTTCTCGTACGGCGTCCGCGCCGGCCCGATGATGCAGGCGCTGCGGCGACGCAGGAGGGCCGTCAGCCGGGGCGTGCGCCCGCCCTCCCGAGTGAGAGCAGCAGGCCGGCAGGCCGCACCGCAGCATGTCCATGCGCGCCTCGTCGGCCACGAGCAGCACGCTGCTGGAGAGCGAGACGGGCACGCTGGTCGCCAGGCTGGACACCTCCTTGACCAGGCGCAGCTGGTTGCGCTTGAGCCCGCCGCCGCCGGCCGCCTCCTGCTGCTTGCGGCGCAGCTGCTCCTTCATGCGGGCGAACTCCTCGCGGCTGAGCGGCGCGGGTGCGAGCGGGTCGGCGAGGCCGGGCAGCGGCAGGCCAGGCAGGCCGCCAGTGCCCCAGGGGGCCAGGCCCATGCCGGGCAGCGGCAGCGACGCTCCGCCGAAAGGCAGCTCGCCAGCAAGCGCCGGCTCGGCCTCTGACGTGACCGGCACGATCGCCTTGCTGAGATCTGGCTGCTCCGACGCCGCCGCTGCTGGCGCGACTGCCGGCGGCGGCTGGCTGGCGGGCGGCGCCTCGACCGGCTTTGGCGCCTCTGCCGGCTTCTGCTGATCGGCCTGCTGCTGTGCTGCGGGCTGCGCAGCGGGCAGCAGCCCCATCTCCTTGGCAAAGGCGTCCTCGTTCGGCTGCAGCGTTCCGGTCGTGCCGTCTGGCAGCAGCAGGCCGCCGTCGGCGTTCTTCGCGAGCAGCACGGACGGCACGCCGACGGCCGGGCGCACGCGTTTGGCGTCTGGGTCGGCGGCGGTGGGGCAGTCGGCGATGTGATGCCCATGTTGCCCGCAGCGATAGCAGATGTACCCCCGTGGCAGCACGGCGGGCGCCGCCTCGCGCCCACGGCCGCCGCGCCCGCCAAAGCCGCCGCGCCCGAAGCGGCCGCGCCCGCGCGCCGCGCCGGCGCGCACCTCCTGCTCCCATTGCTGCCCCGTCTGGGCCAGCAGCTCGTTCAGCGCGGCGTCCTCGTCCCGCTGCTCGCCGAACACCTCGCCGCCAAGCTCGTCTTCGCCCGTCGCGGCCGGCTGGCTGGCGAGCCGCGGTGGGCCTGGCAGGCCGCCCGCTGGCGGGCCGGAAGGAGCTGGGCCGCCTGGACGCGTGCCCGGCGCCGCCTGGAGATTTGGCACGCGCCGCACCAGCACGGAGGAGCTCTTCGGCACGACGGCTGAGTCGTCGGTGTACTCCGCCTGCAACGAGCCCGCATATTGGTGAATGCAAGGTGGACCCCATTTTCAAGCCACAGCAGCACTCTTGCGGCGGCACAGCCGCTTCGACAGCGCTGCGAGGTCGCAGGAGGGGGCTTCCCACCTGGGTGCGCGGGTCGGAGAGCAGCAGCTCGGACGTCGCATCCTTGTCTAGCCCCTTCTTCTCGGCGATCAGCGTCTTCAGCTCGCCCACGCTGACGAAGGCGCCGTCGAAGGACACGCTGTCGTAGCCTGTGGCGCTCTTGAACTTGAAGTGCACCAGGGACGGGCGAGCGCCGCCTCCCAGGGCGGTGCCGGCCATCGCAGCTGGCTCGGCTGCACAGACGATCACCCTGGGTGCTAGCGTGCTGGGCCGCAGCCCCGCCTTTTGACGGGACAAAAGGTTGGGAATGGGAACCCTTGCGGCCTTGCTTCCGGAACACCGCACACCGCCCAGATTGATCTGCCAGCTGCCAGGTCGAGATGTCTCGCTCACGCAGCCGCAGCCGATCGGCCAGCCGCGGGCGATCGGCCTCCCCCGCCCGCCGGGAAGGCAGCCCCAATCGGAAACGCCCATCCCCTGGGCCATCACCGCCCAGGTGAGCAGCTGGGGGGCTGCAGGGAGGTGGAAGCGTGATGGCAGTTGCGGGAAGCTCTTTATGACAAGAGCTGTGTTCACGTGCCAGGGCAAGCAGCAAACTTGTCCTCCTGGCTTGCTGCCGCCTGCCTGCAACCTGGCCGGCCTGCGGCGCAGGGGCGGCGGCGCCCAGGCCAACCTGTACGTCACTGGCCTGGCAGCGCGCACCTCTGACGAGGACCTGGACAAGCACTTTCGCGGCGAGGGCAAGGCACGCCCCCGTCCCCCCACCAGGCAAAGCCACGGCAAAGCCACCGATCCCCGCCGTGAGGTCGAAAGCTGACGACAGCCCGGACGGCTGCAGATCAAGCATGCGAAGGTCTGCCGGGACCCGCGCTCGCACGAGAGCCGGGGCTTTGGCTTTGTTCAGTTTGAGGACGCCCGGGTGCCGCCTCACCTCCAGACTGCGCCCTGCACTGCCTAGTCCACATAGGCTGGACAATCTCACAGCCTCCTGCCCCCCCCCCTCCCAGGACGCGGACGCGGCAGTCAAGTATCTGGACCGCTCGGTGCTCTGCGGCCGCGTGATCCATGTGGAGAAGGTGAGGCGTCTGCTCAGCAGCCCGCCGGCGCCGCCCAATGCTCGTCCGCGCGCCCCCGAGAGCACCCGCCGCCCCCAAGCCTCGCCCGCAACGCACCCACGCCCGTGCCGGCCGCTGGAGCCGGCCTGAGTCGCATTCACTCCCGCTGGGCCCCACACGAGGCAGGAGGCTCGGTGGTACGCCGGCTGGCTGGGCCGCCTGGGGGACTGGGCTGCGGCCCGCCTGCCTCATCCCTGCCTGCGCCTGGCTCATTGGTGGCTGCTGCACGGCGCCAGAAGTGGGTGCTGAGGCTGCGGCTGCTGCCGCCTGCAGGCGCGGCGGGAGCGGCCCCGCACACCGACCCCCGGAGCCTACCGTGGCGTGCGAATGCTGAGGGATCTCGGGCCAGGCGGCGGGTGCGCCCCCAACCTCCTTTGCCATGCGCTCGCGTGGGGCTGCTGCAGTGCGCTGGCACTGGCATCGCTGCTGCTGAGGAGGCCAGGCGGTTTGCAGGGACCGCTACGGCGACCGAGATGGCGGTGGAAGGGACCGGTATCATGACCGGGACAGGGAGCGGGACCGCCACAGGCGCAGCCCGCCGCCCTCCCGCCGCCGCAGCCCGAGCCCGTACCGCCGGCGGCGCAGCCCCTGAACGAATGATGGTGCCGATTTTGTCGAGCCGAGGACACAGCCTGGTCTGGCTCTGTGTAGAGTGCAACAGCCATGAACGTTGCTATGTACACTGTAACGAGGCTCGAACGATCAGAAACGGGATGACGGTGCCGTTCCAGGACAGGGCAGCCGCTGGGCCATGCAGCACCAGCTACTCGCTGCACGCCCTGCCCGCCGGCTGCAACGTGCGTGGCGCTCGCCAGCAGCGGCTCAGATGCCGTCATATCGCCAGCGCCAAGGTGTAGTTTGCGCACCACCGCGCTGGAAACAGGGAACCTGGGAGCCTTCCGGGCTGATTGGTGCTTCCGGAACGACATGCAAGTCCTGTGCTGAGACGCGGCGACGACTCGTTTGCCGCGATGCAGGGACTAGGCACCGGTGAGCTGGTCGCTGGCATCGATCTGGGGACGACGAACTCGTGCATAGCGGTGTGCGGCCGGCTTGATGGCGGGCGGCAAACGCTCGCAATTTCTGATGGTCCCTTTTCGCCGCAGCAGCGCCGTGAAAAGATCAGAAGGGGGCGTGCCGTAGGTGACACGGGGCGAGGCGGTCGAGGTGGCGGTCGACACCGAGGGCCAGAGCACTATCCCATCAGTCGTTGCCATCCTGGACGATGGAGAGTGCCTGGTGGGCCAGGCGGCCAAACGGTGGGCCCAAATCAGTGCCGCATTGGCACCTGCTTTGCTGTCACCCTGCCACTCTTGGCGCGTTGACCTCGGCTCACAAGCCTGCCGGCCTGCCATGCAGGTATGCACGCAGGCACCCGCGGCATACGTTCTACTCGGTCAAGCGGCTGATCGGGCGCACGCGGGAGGAGGTTCGTGACGAGGCTGCCCGGGTGAGTTCCTGCAGCCTTCCTGCGCACTGCCGCTCAGCCAGCGGGCGGCACTCTCATTGCGAGGGAGCTGACATGCGCAAGCGCACCCAGGTGCCCTATGAGATTGGCGCCGACGAGGACGGCCAGGCGACGCTCGTGTGCCCCTCAGCAAAAGGCGGTGGGGCTCCCTGCAAGTGCCCTGCCTCCAAGCAAAACAGGCTGCAGCCCACTGCGGGCTGGCTTGCAAGGGTGCATCTCTCCGCCTTGCAGCTGGCAGCGGCTCACCGACCGCCCCACACGCAGGCTCGCTGTACCCAGAGGAGGTCAGCGCCAGAGTGCTGGTGCAGCTGCTGGCGACGGCCGAGGAGCACGCTGGCGGCCCCATTACTAAAGCAGTCATCTCTGTGAGCCGTCCACCCACCCATCCAGCCATCCATCCAAGCCCGCATGGCTCCACATGCTACGTCAATGCTGGAAGCTGCCAGCGGATGAGTTAAGAACGCTCGCCTCTGATGCGCCCGCAGGTGCCGGCTTACTTCAACGATGCGCAGCGGGAGGCCACCATCGCAGCCGGCCGCATGGCGGGGCTGGACAAGGTCCGCCTGCTCAAGTGAGCCCCTGCTTCGCTCTCCACCGCCCAACAAGCTCTAGGCGGCTCGAGTGGTTCGCTTGAGGTCCTCAACTCCACCCCACCACCCGTGTAGTCTGCCTGGGTGCGGCCGAGCCAAGCATGCAGCTGCCGCAGGCCCATGCTGCCACAGGAACAGGAACGGTGACATCGCGGCCACGGCGAGTGTTAGTAACGACAGTAACCGCAGCAGCATCGGTGACTGTAGCGGTAACGATGTTGCGACTCGCCGGCCGGCCGCAGGGAGCCTGTGGCGGCCGCGCTGGCGTACGGAGTGAGCCTGCAGGAGGACCGCACGGTCATGGTGCTGGACTTGGGCGGCGGCACCTTTGACGTTTCGATCCTGGAGGTCGGCGGCGGCGTCTGTGAGGTGCTGTCCACCGGCGGCGACCCCCACCTGGGTGCGTTCCGAGGCCTGGGATAAGCAGGCCCATAAGCACCGGACTGCGGCTGTCCTGCCGCCGGCCGGCTGCCCTTGCGAGCTCAGCAGCCCACGCCTGCGCAGCCGCCGCGTGAGTCACAGCCTGCTGCTCGTGTGCCGCTTCTCATCTCCTGGAGCGAGGCCGCGGCGGCAGAGCCTCCCTTCCTGGGCACAGCCACGGATCGAGTCAGGGCATGGCAGGCAAGCCTGGTCGTTGCCCCCATGGTATTGGGAGGAACGCTGGCTGGTATCTTCTGTTGGAAAACGGGCCGTTTCACCAGCGGCAACAATGCTACAAAGCTTGCTTTTCAATTGCATCAGCATGTCCGCTTGGGGGCAGCCGCATGACGGCAGGCTCAGCGGCCGGCCTGCAGGCGGCGATGATTGGGACAGCGCCATCGTCAGCTGGCTGGGCGCCAAGCACCTGGGGCCCAACGTGAGCCTCCCTCCCCGTGGCCCCTCGGCAGCTGCCAATCTGCCACGATGCTCTGCCGGCCGGGCCCAGGCACAGCCGCACCTCCGTCAGCCGGCAGCCTCGCCCTCGCGCTCGCTGAGCTCCATGGCAGCGTTGCCCACCTGCGAGAGTCCCTCCTGCAAGTGTCCCTCAGCTCTAGCAGAAAAGCATCCAGCCTCGCCTACCATGCATTGCCTGCCGCTGCTCTGCTTGCCCACGCACCCTGTGTGTCTGATCGGACACTCGGCGCTCGCGACTCGGCACCCGCCTGAGCGCTTTGCCTCCCCTTCGGCTGCCGCAGGGCGTTTCCTGGCGGAAGCCGGAAGTGCTGGCCAACCTCAAGGCCCTGGCGGAGCAGGCCAAGGTTGCTCCCCCCCCCCCCTCTCCCCAGCGCAGGCTGAGGGGACCCAGGCCCAGCATGTCGCGGAAACAGCAGAGCCAGCTTTGCAAAGCATCGCCCTGCAGGCAGTGCGCAGCTGCTCACTGCAGGAGCAGCAGCAGAGGCAGGCTGCCTTGCACGCTCTGCAGCCACCACGGCTCGGTTACATCCTGCTCAAGCTGGGGCAGAAGAGGCTGCTGCGGCTATGCTAAGCACGCATCGCCAGCGGTTCTGTGGCAGACTGGGCCAGCGGGGGCACGCGTGCGCTGCAGGTCAAGCTGAGCAGTAGCCAGCAGGTCGCGTTGCGGCTGCCGCTGGGAGGCACCGGCGGCGCGCCGCTAAACGTGGCTCTCAGCCAGGGGGAGCTCGACCGGCTTTCGGAGCCGCTGTTCCGGCGCCTGCGGCTCCCCGTGGACGCCTGCTGCTGGCAGGTGCGGCCTGCAATCCCCTTAGACCCAAAGACGGGATGACTGGTGCCACAGCGGCCTCTTCCGACTCGCGGCATGCCTGCCGCACACCAGCCACGCCAGTCTGGAGCCCCGCCGCTCGCCGTGACGCCGTCCTGACGGCACCAGAACAGCAACGGCTCCCCCTGTCTGCCTGCCGGCACGCAAATGCCCTGCCGCGCAGCAGCACTTCTGCTCGAGCAGCTTCACTCTAGCTACCCGCCAGCTGCCTGCCCGCCCGCCCGCCAGGCCGGCGTGGACCTGGAAGCTGCCCTGAAGGAGGCGGCGGCCAACCGCAAGAAGCCCGCGACCAAGCGGCGGGCGGGCGGCGTGCTGATCCAGCCCAAGCGGCGGCCGCCGGTCTCGGGTGTGCTGCTGGTCGGCGGCGCGACCCGCATGCCGGCCTTCCGCCGCTTTGTGCACAACATGACGGGCATCGAGCCGGGGCCGCAGCTGGTGGACCCCGACCTCGTGAGCCGCGCTCTCTCCTCCCCAGCCTTCCCTGCGCCCTCCCCGCCTCTTCCACTCCCACGCACCCTCCGTCCATGCACGCTGTGATGCTCCAGTCAATGCTGTGGCGGCTAAGCGCAAGGGCAATGATGATGCAGTGCATTTGCGTGAGAGGAGGATTGTGAGCGCTCAGCTCACGCCGCCTGCCTGCGCCGCGCCTCCTGGCAGCCAGCAAGCTGCCGCTCCGTGCATGTGTTGCAGCAGCTGCTGCTTTCATGCTGATGCAAGCAGGCACCCCGCGCAAATGCAGGCATGCACGCTGCAGCAGCTGCGTTCGTGTTGCGGCTGCATGCAACCCGCATGGATGTCTGCTGGGAGGAGCGCGTGAGCGGATGCATGGGTGAACGCAAGCATGTGGCCTCACAGGCGGTGGCGATCGGAGCGGCGGTGCACGCCGGCAGCCTGTCGGGCGACGGCGGCTCGCTGGGGCGGCTGGAGACAATGGAGCCGCTCAAGCGGGCGCTGCTCGAAGCGCTCGCGACTCGCGAGCTGCTGGACAACGAGGCCATGGCGCGCGAGAAGCTGGGCGAGCAGTACGAGGGCTTCGTGCGCCAGCAGCAGCGCGAGGCGCGGCCGTAGCCGCCCGCCCGTGTCGGAGAGGGGCCGCTGGCGTTCCGCGGGACAGCCGCCTGGCATTTTTTGTACCAGGGATGACACCGTGACTGTGTCAGGCGTGCAACGAGCAGCTGTGTGCTTTGCGGAACACATGCGGCAGCTGTTTG
The DNA here is from genome assembly GCA_003568905.1 of Trebouxiophyceae sp. KSI-1. NCBI lineage: Eukaryota > Viridiplantae > Chlorophyta > Trebouxiophyceae > Trebouxiophyceae sp. KSI-1. Next base: position 65,292 of record BHFV01000036.1, on the reverse strand, counting down.
TGGCAGGTTTTGTTGCAGAGGGAGCAGAGTGCGGGGGCAGCATGGGTCATGCTGGACGCTGACGAGGGCCTGGCTGCGGTGCAGGCGGCCGCGTGGGAGAAGGAGCTGGGGCGGGGCGGCAGCGAGGAGGCTGGAGAGGAGTGATGAGCCGCAGCGGCGGCCCCCAGCAGCAACAGCACATGCCCACCACATGCCCATGCAGCGCACCTGCGTCTGTGCATGTGCCCTGACAGATGGCGTTGCAGCCGAAACGGCCCTGCTGCCGTGTGCGAGGAGCGAATGGCGTTGTGAGCTAGCATGCAGCTTGCACTCCCCTTCTCTCTCAAGCATTGGCACGCTTTACATCTGCTGCAACCAGATGGGCAGCGCGGGCAGCATGCGCCGCGCTTGGCTGTCCGTGGAAGACACGTACTCTGCAGTCAGCACGGCCTCGCGTGCATCAGCCTGCTGGGGTGAGGCAGCGGGACTCGGACGCTGGTGGGGTGGAGGCACCGACGGAAGGGCAGTGCTGGGTCTGTCCTGCACAATTTCCTGACCCGCAGATGGCAACAGCCTGAGGGGACGCTGGCGGGCAGGCAGTCAGGAACGGCCACAATTTGTGTCGGCGTTCCTTTCCAAAAAATGCAAAGGGACGAGCAGACCGAATTCTGCCCTACGGCGAGCACAGCTGCGCTGGGATGCGAGCAGCAGCCGGAATGTTTCCACAATGTGTAGGCAAAAAGCAGTAAGATGAAGGGACATCGCAACCAAGGTGCCCCAGCCCCGCTGTCCGGAGCCAGAGTTGGCAGAAGCACCACCCAGGATCGTTGCTGCCCGTATAGGCCTGTCTATTGCTGGCTGCGAATGTGTCAGGACACCGCAGCGACGGCCGCCGGCAGCTCCTGTGCCGCAAAGGCCGGCCCATCCACCAGCGGATAGAAGGGTTCCAGATTCTTGACCGGATGGAGCAGCAGGCTCGTGCTGCAGAGGCTCTGCAGGCTGCGGTTGTAAAAATCCGAGTAGCCAATCGCGCCCTCGTCCCTGCAGCAGTGCCAGCTGGCTGCGGGCGCACACGGCAGGCAGCTTATGTCAATGCATGCTGGTCGTTTTCGGCCACATGCAGCCAGCATTCGGGGGGGGGGGGGGGTAGTACCAGGAAGCACGGGGTGCTTCTCCGGATCCAGGGCGACCGCCTTCATGCCGCCGTTCATGGCCACTGTGGCCAGGAAGCCCTCGATGTGCGTCCCGACGCCGGTCTTGCTGAGCTGGTGCACCGCGTTGAAGAAATGGCGGGAGCCACCGAATATGATGGCCTGCCCGCCCGCAGCCAGCGGTCAGGCCTCAGGCGTAGGGTCTGAGCTGACGTTCGGCCGGCTGTCAGCTCCAGCAGGCAACACCAGCAGCCAGTAGTCGTTTATTCCCAATGTCTTGCCAGGGATTGATGCCACACGTACTGGCCTCGTGTCAGGTGCATGAAAGGCGGGTCGCAGACGCAACTGTATCACGTATGCTGCCGCGGAGTGCACAGACCTGGCCAGCAGGGCCAACGGGCAGCAGGAGCTCACCGCCGACTCGTACATCACCGTCTCGTTCGTCAGCCTGTGGGCGTATTTCCGCCACTTGTCACTCTTGAACATTGGCCCGAACGTGAGGAAGTCGGGCATGCCTTCCCTCGTTGCTGGCAGCGCGCGCGACGCCACCCGGTCCTGCCTCGCAAACCTGCCCAAGTGGAGTGGCCGAGTGTGAGCTGGTCAGCAGACGACTGCTGCCACTATTGCTGCTGCCGCCGCCGCCCGGAGCATTGATGAGGTGAGCAGCTGTGCACCTGAAGGGCTCGGCGTCGAGCTCCTCGGGCGTGGCCTGTGCGGCCAGGCTGAGCGCCGCGTTCAGAAAATGGCCCCAGTTTGGCCCCGTCCACCTGCAGACCAGACACACGCCCGGTCACTCGGCCACACGCGAGCGGCAGCTCAGGACCAAGCCTGGTTGCAGCCAAAGCCTCGATGGTGCGCAGGCAGCGCTTGTTGGGCTTGCAGGCAGCAAGCGGGAACGCTCACCGCGTGTCCATCTCTATGCTCCAGGCCCACTGGAAGTACTGGTAGCGGTGCATCAGGCGCGAGAGCGCCACATGGGCTGCTCTGGGCCCCGTCCCCCATACGTCTGCACCAGTCAGCCGTGTCCAGTCATCCCGAAGCCTCCCACTTTTGTTTGCAGCTGCATGATACCATGCGAAAAGGGCGGCACAAGGAGATGAGGCGCACGCGTGGGGTGCTTGTCGGGGTCGTCCAAGGCCCCGAGGGCCGGATATCCCTCGAAAAAGTCGTCCTCAAAGTCGTGCAGCTCCACAAACGGCCACAGGTCCGGCGGCAGCAGCGCCAGCGCCTGCTGCCGGCTGAAGGCGTGCGGCAGCGTCGGCAGCTGGAAGAAGTTCGCCTTAGGGAGCTGCAGCAGGCACTTGACTCGTCATTTCTGAGTCTTTCTGGTGAGCTCCTGCGTGTGGAAAGTCGCCCAGAAGCATGGCGGCTGACCTGATAGAGGATGATGAAATGGTAGCCGGCGCCTGTGACTTCGGCCGCCAGCGCTCGCATGTTCAGCAGCAGGTCCAGCGGCAGCTTGCCATCGCGCTGTGCCGCATGCGCCATGAGCACAACCAGGTACTGGGAGTCCGGGTTCTGCATGGCGGCCGCATGGCTGCAGCACACACCCGGCCTTGCTCGGTGAGCCGTGAAAGCATCGTCGGTACAACAGCAACGAGGGGGGAAGGCATGAAGCCTGCCTGTCCCGGAATCCGGTCCAATACTCTTGATGAGGGTACCGCTGCGTGTAGCCCAGGCACTCCCGCGGCAGGCCCACCGCGGGCGGCGGCACGTGCGCTGCGTTCAAGAGCATATCAGTATGATGGAGCGCCAAGGGGACGCCAAGTGGACGGCGCCATGCATATCCTGCTGCCAGATCTGCCTTGTGTTTGTGAGGAACAGGGTGCGACTGGAACGAGCCCCAGACATCCAGGCATGCCGCTTGGCGCGTTAGCACGTGGACACCGCCTGCTGCACCCGCGACAGCGCACACTTCGTGATCTGGAGGTAGAACTTGAAAAGCTGCACAATGGCAAGACAACCACTCTTCCGGAGAGCCGCTTGCGACGTTGGGGGCTCGTTGAGACGACCGTTGGGATCGAAACAGCTCAAGATGTATCGTACTCCGGCATCCTGCGCTGATTGCCGAGAGGAAAGTACCTGGTGTTGATCTGCTGCCCACGCCCGCGGTTGCGACGTTGGCTAGCGACCTTGTCGCATGCGTCTGTGCAAAGGCGAAGAGCAGGACGCACGCCGCGCCGAGCAAGTAGCGCATACTGTCGCAGGCGCGGGCTGGCTGTATCAGCCGCCCCTGCGCTCGACTGATGCGCCAGCAAATGTAGGAGAGAGAAAAAACATGGTCGCTCCCTCTCAATGCCCCCTCTTCGCCCCCTCCGATTCGCTGTCCTGGCTGTCGGACATTATGGATACTTGCATGCGGCACGCTCATCCGATTACACATTGCCTGGAAAGAACTCAGTACCAAAGCAACTTTCCAGCTCGACTGAACGTTGGGTCGGAAGATTGCATGCATTCACTTGCAAGTCCGATCAAATGAAGGGCTGCTAGAGGAATGAGCATGGAGATGGAGCTTGCCCAGGCGCCCGAACAGGCGGCAGAGGCCGCCTGCCAGGAGCTGGTGGCCGTCATCCAGCAGGCGACCGCGGAACTAGCCGGCAGTACGCCGAGCGCGGCGGCACGGGCGCTGGTAGCCGCGATACAGGGGCACATGGGAAGCCTGAGGGCGCGCATTGCTGAGCTCGAGGAGTTTGCGGAGGAGCAAGACCGGTGCGCCTCATCCTGTGGCAATGCCTGACAAATTGCCAGAGTTTTGGAGGCTTGCAGCCGATCTATGCGCTGGATCTGCTTTTATTGATCGTCGAGTCGCTCCTGCTTGATGGAGGGCTGGCGTTTTCGCGCCGAGAGGCACTGCAAGGTGCTGACTGCAGGCTTGAGGACACTGAGCGCCTGCTGCTGCGAGCCAGCCAGCGCAAGCGCGAGTACGAGGGCCTGCAGGTGGAGCTGCGCAAGGCCAACCTGCAGGTCGCCCTCCTCACTCCTTTCAGCTTGAAGCCAAATGTGCATGCTCGGCTGCTGTCAAGAGAGGCTCGCCTGTGCGCCCGCAGGTGCGAAAGAACGCGGAGCAGGCGGCGGCATACGAGCGGCGCGCGCTGCTGGGCTCGCCCGACCCGCTCGAGCGCCAGCGGCGCCTGGAAAGCGAGGCAGACCTGGCCGGCGCGGCACAGGACATCACCGCCTCGCTGCAACGCACCCGCCAGCAGATGACGCAGGCACGCCGCCGCTCGCCAGCGTGCCTGCAGCATTGCGACCAGCTTTCGGAGAAGTGGCAGCTAGAACGGCTGCGTGCCTGGCTCTGAAGCGGCCGGCAGGGAGCCTCAGCTGTGCCATGAATTGCGCCACGACCAAGGCTCCCGGCTGCGACCTGCAGGAGCTGGAGCACACCAGCGCCACGCTGGCGGCGATGGACATCTCCGAGGAGACGCTCAAAGCGGCCAAGGAAGAGTTTTCCGGCCAGCGAGCGACTCACAAGAGGCGCGCCCGCCACATGATTGCACATGTCGCCCGCGGCCCCTGCCTCCGCGCACTGCAGCCGTTCGCTGCCCCACTCTCCTGGCATCAGGCACCCGAGCTGCGTGCGCTGTCAGACCCGACCGACTGCCAGCCGATCCTCCACTGCTTGCCACTCACACCAGGAGGCGGCTCGGCAGATCCACCGCTTCACATGGTGACCCGCCCGTCGGGGGATGCGCGGCGCAGGAGCCGGCAGCTGCTGGGCACCATGCGGCGGCACAGCTGGCTGGACGTGGCCACGCTGTGGGGCGGCCTCGCGATCTTCCTGCTGGTGGTCGCCTACATCGTCGGCAAACGCTCCCTCTACTTCGTGCCCGGCTTCGCCAAGCAGCTCGCGCTCGCGCCCTTCCGCCACAGGCGCGTTTTTGGTTCAGGGTTTAAAGTTTGTTTAGGGTTATGGTTAAGCCCTTGACCTTTAATTCCGCCACCCCCTCGCAGCCTGCTGCCCTGTCACAGCGCGGCAGCATCTGAGCGTGCCACGTGCTTGGTGGATGACTGCATCATGGATGCAGGAGGCAGGTGCGCGCGTGCTGGCTTGTCGATTCAAGACGAAACTCCAAGCGCCGCCTGGCATGCTGCAGCAGCCTGCCCCCTCCTCATCCTAGGAGGCAGGCTGTCTGCGGCAGGAGCCGGCAGGCCCGCTCTGTGGGTGGTTCTTGACATGTGTCAGCCGCCTCAGCTGAGAAACGGCGCTGCTGCTGTGTGCAGGAACGCAACGCGGGCGGGCAAGGCGGCGCCGGCGGCAGCGGAGCGGCACCTGCAGCAGCAGGGGCGGCAGCAGGACGGGGAGGCGTGGCAACCGCCGCCTGAGGTGGCAGAGCTGGAGGCTGCCGGTTGGCAGGGCTGGGAGGAGGAGGCAGCGGCAGAGCAGGCGAGCCGCATCACTAAAGCGGCAGCTTTTTCGGGTTTCGGTTTTAGGAAGGAGCGTTAATTCTAAAACGAAATGTTAAAGCGTTGCCGGCTTTTTGTATTGTCTCCAGGCTGTCGAGCAGGCAGCTGCCGCAGGCCTGCGTGCAGCGGCGCTGGCATGCGAGCCCCTTGCGTTGCTAGCGCCAGCACGGGCGGGCTCATCGGCGCGCGAGCGAGCTGCCTCTCTTCTGCCGAACCTCAGCAACAGTTCCGCTGCGCTGTCTGCAGGGAGAGGGTGGCGAATCTGCCGGGCCGGCGGCTGCCAGCTTGGAGCAGCAGGTGGACTCTGCAGTGCGGCAGGCGGAGGCGCGAGCCGCGAAGGCCAGGGCAGCCGACGAGCGGCAGCTGGAGGAGGCGCACCCCGGCTGGGCCGCCGGCGCCGCGCTGTCCGCCATGCAGGCACGCCTGACAGCCCTCGGCTCGCCACTGATGGGCGTAAAATGCAAGGCCTCTGGGAAAAACTATTCTTCCCCCCTTATTCCCTTTCCCCGGGAGATATGCACACACTCCCCATACAAAATGGGCCATCTGAGCCAGGAGAAACGTTTTCCACCTGATTGTTCCCGTTCTCCGGGAAGAGGTTTTACCTTCCACGCCCATCAGTGCAGCTCGCTTCTTTGCCAGCGCTGTGGCCGGCAGCGAGAGAAGGGGTCGTATGACTGGATGCCCGGCTGCAGGCGCAGACGGATTCAGGCGCTGCGAACGGCAGTGGTGGCAGCGAGGCTGCAGAGCCGGCTACCGGTAGCAAGCAGGATGCTGCTACGGAGGCGCGCCCGAGCCCTGAGCAGGCCGCAGCTGAAGGGCCGGTCGTGGCGACGAAAGAGGTGCCTGCTCCAAGCGGTGCGTGACTGGGATCCCTCAGGCACAGCAGGAACGCCTGCTATGGTAGCTGAGGGCTGCAGGCGCTCTGTCGCAGCGGCGGCGGAAGCTCCAGCAGAGGCGCCCGCCTGCAGCCCTGCTGCGGCGCCTGCGCCTGCTCCGGAGGCACGGCTGCCTGCTGAGCGGCCAGGCAGCGGCGAGACCGCGGGCGATGTGGCAGCGCCGCCGCCAGCCTCGCCTGCGGAGGCTGAGCCTGCGGCGCCCGGCGAGGCGATCGCTCCAGAGGCGGCCCCCGAGCCAGAGGCCAGCCCGGCGCCAAGCGCACAGGATGGGGAGGGAGGCGCAGCTGCCTCAGCAGCAGATGCTGGGGTGCGCCAGCAAGCACTCTGCGCTGTTTGAACAGAGCCGGCTGCGAGACGTGCTCTGCTGACAGCTGCTCGCAGCGCAGGCCCCGGCTGAAAGCGCGGGCGAGGCCTGCCAGGCCGGCAGCGAGTGCGGGCCAGACTCTGGAAGCCGAGTCGCCGCGGCTCCTGCCGCTCAGCCGCCGGCGGAGGCGCCGCCGCCGGCGCGGGCTGCGTTTCCGGACGAAGCGTCCGTGCTGGCCTCGATGGGGGCTGCCACAGAGGATGACGAGGAAGAGGACGAGCTGCCGGAGCTGGTGAGTGAGGTGACGACGGAGCTGCCTGAGGGCACGTTTCGGGGAGGCATGCGCGCGGAGGCTCCCGGGCCCAACACGCGGCAGGAGGACACGGAGCTGGGCATCTTCCGGCCTGACGAGCTCTAGGCCTGCGCTGATGCCGCCTGCGGCTGACGTAGCAGCGTATTGGAGCCGTTGCGCACGGCTCAAAGCCCGGCAGCAGCGTGCCGAGCAGCACTGCCTCTCTTGGCATTTCAAACGCAGAGCTCTTCTGTTCGAACGTGTGCTGCCGTGATCTCTGGCATCGTGCCACAAATTCTCTCGCCGGGTTCGCAGACAGCAAACAGCAGCAGGGCGACTCGCACGCACGCCTGTCAGCGGCAAGGAAGATGGCCCGATCAGGTCAGGAGCACCAGGAGGTGCAGCAGGACGAAGTAGAGGACGAGGCCGCCGCGCGCGAGCGGGCGGCGGTCGACCGCGATCGCGAGCTGGTCGATGCGTCGTGCGGCCGCGACCGCCGGCTTGCTGCTGAGCGGGAAGCCGGCGCCGCGCAGCGCGTTCGAGAGCGGGCGGAAGCCGCCGCCCGCGCCCGTCAGCACCGCCGCCTCGATGTCGTACACGTCGTCCTCGTCCTTCTTGTTCGTCAGCGGCGCGCCGCCGGGCGAGCGCGCGGCCGCGCCCTCCTGCAGCTCCTTTGTCCGCGCGCGCTGGCCCTCCAACTCCGCCTGCAGCGCCTGCGCGGTCCCGGTGCCCCGCGTCAGCGCGCCGCCGCGACCGCGCGGCCGGCGCGCCGGGCAGTGGGGAGAACCGCGCGCCTGGATCTGGTTGCTCGCGTGGCTGAGCTGCGCCGTGCGCTCGTTCAGCTGCTGGTTGAGCTCGCGCAGCCTGGCCGCCGCGTCGGCCGGCCGGTCCACCGACCGCACGGACGCGCCGCCGCCTGCCGCGGCCGCCGCGGCGCTCTTCGCCTTGACCTGCTCCAGCTCCGCCCAGGCCTGCACGCGCTCCTTGGCCGCGATGTCCGCCGCCTCCTGCGCACACCCGCCTCACCGGCGTCAGTGCAGGCACGCAGCATGCATCAACGAGCAGCTTACAAATCCCTCGCCAAGATTTGGCAGCCACGGCCACTTCTGAGGACGCGACCAGCAGCAGGCCTCCGGCTCCCTGACGGCTCGCCGCACCGCCGACTCCGAAGCGGATCGGCCTGAGGCGCTGCAGGGGCGTTTGGAGCGGCTCGCCTGCGCCTCCTTGAGCTGCGCCTCCAGCCCCTCATACGCCTGCTGCCACTGCTGGATGGTGCTGCCGGCCTCTTCGACGGCGGCCGCCTGCTCCCGCCCGGCAGCCTCCGCCGCCTCCGCGCGCCCCTGCAGCACCCCACAGCCTCCAGACCATTGCAGAGCCGAGCCGAGCCAGCACGTTCAGGAGCAATTGCGTGCAGGCAGGGGAAAACATGATGCCAAAAAACAGGAAACTTTGGGGGGAAAACCGAGGAAACGCGCCTTGGTTGAGGCGAGCTCCCGCGCCAGGCCCGCCTTCTCCTCCTGCAGAGCCGCCAGCGCCTCGCGCGCCTCGCCGGCCGCGGACTCCGCCTCGGCCGCCCGCTGCTGCAGCTCGGCAGCGCTGCTCTCGCGAGCATCCGCCAGCGCCTCCTCAGCGGCAGACGCCCGCTCTGCCAGCCGCTGCGCCTCCTGCCAGGCCGCAGACTGACACAGTCAGCTCAATGCACCGCTCTGCGCCGGCAAGCGCTGAGCCGTTTCCAAGCGGCAGCAGCAGCTGGGACGGGATGCTGTGGTGGGTGTTGGGTCCCACAAGGCAGCAGGCTCAGTCGTAGGCGGCAGGGCGCAAGGCAAAGCAATGCCCTGCTCCTGGTGCGTACCTTCTTGGCAGCTGCCGCCTCCGCTTTGGCGGCGTCGAGCTGCGAGCGGACGGCTGCTGCGCGCTCTGCCGCCGCAGACAGCTGCCGCCGCTGCTCCTGGCCCTCTGCCGTCGCCGCCTGCAGCCTGCGCTCCGTCTCGTCCCTGCGACGCAGATCCCGGCCGGTCAGCTGCAGCCCAAGCTCCCTTCCTTCCCTTCTTTCTTCTTTTAAGGTGCAGGCCTGAGGCTGCTAGTCGCGCATTGCCTCGGTCACCCAAAAGCTTCAGGTGCACATGCCAGCTGCAGCAGGCAGCCCAGCCGTGCTTGGCTTGCATGGGGGGCAGCTGCCTGCGCTGGCGCTCGATGCTCAGCCGCTCCTCCAGCTGACTCACGCTGCCCTGCAGCGCGCTGTGCTGCGCCAGCGCCTGCTCGGCTCGCCGCGACAGGCTGGCGCCGCTCTCCTCTGCCTCCTGCCGCGCCTGGCGCTCGCGCTCACGCGCCTGCAGCCGTGAGGTCGGGAATCAGGCTGCTGACTGTGGTAGAAGGCTTTCTCAGGTCTGATGCCTGCCTAGTATCCCCCCACCACCACTGTTGGACCCCCCCCCCCCTATTTTGAGGCTCTCACAGGCAACGCGAGAAAGCTTCCCACCGGCAGCCCTGGGAGGCAACGCGAGAAAGCTTCCCACCGGCAGCACTGGGAGGCCTCTGGCTCAGGCTGCATTTCGAGCCGACTGTCAGGCGCCCAGTAGGCAGCACGCCGGAGTCCGGCCTATGAGCCAGAGCCTGCATCCCACAGCCGGCGCTGAGCCGCAGCAGCGGCTTGCTCACAGCCCTCACCTCCGCAGCCTCCGCCTGGGCAGCCTCCAGCCGGCTGGCCAGCTCTGCCCGCTCCTGGTTGGCGGCCGCCAGGCTGGCGCTCAGCTCCTGCTCAGACGCGCCCTGGCCGGCCAGCTGCTCCTCCAGCGCCGCCTTTTCGCTCATGAGAGCCTCGCACTGGCCGATCAGGTCCTCCAGCTCGCTCACGTACGACTCCTTCTCCTGCAGGGGAGGCGTGCCAAGGTTCGAGTTCCCGCCAATTTTTCAGTTTGAATTTCCCGCCAAAATTCAATCTAAGTCCTGCAACACAATGCCAGGTCCTGGCCGCGCCACATGCTTGCCAGCTCGGCTGCCTTGCTTCCGATGGCCGAAGCAAGCTGGCATCTGGTGGACTTTCCCCGGCAGCAAGACCGGAGCTCGAGCACCGCTTCTCAACAGCTGTGCACAGAATGACTCTGCCGGCACCCCTGCACATGGTTGCCGGTATTGGGCAGCCTGCAGCAGGCTGACCTGCGCAGCCTCCTGCGCCGCCCGCGTCTGCTCCTCCAGCTCCAGCTGCAGCTGCTGGTAGCTGGCAGTCGACTCGCGCAGCTGCTGCCAGCTCTGGGCGGCCTCGCGGCCGCGCTCCTCCGCCAGCGCCTGCGAGCGTAGCAGTCAGGGCACCGTCAGCCTCCAGCCTACTGACAGCCAGCGCGTTGAGGCGCAAGGCAAGCCGCTCCGTGTGACACGTGCTAGCTGCAGGGTGCAGTAAGTATCGCAGCGACCGCAACGCCTCATCTGACGGCTCATGTGCCATGACTGCAGCCTGCTGCTGCTGCCGATGCTGCGCCCAACCTGGCTCTGCTTCTGCTGCTCCTCGGCAGCTGCCAGGCGCTCCCGCAGTCGCTCCAGCTGCTGCGAAGAGCCCGCCTCCGCCTCGGCCGCCCGCTGCTCTGCGGCCGCCAGCCGCTCGCCCAGCCGTCCGTTCTGCTCCTGCAGCGCGCCCACCTGCATGGGCGACGGCAGCCCGCTGAGCCCGCGTGTCGCGCACCGCGCTGTGCCATTGCAGGTGCGCTTGGCATTGTAGGGCATGAATCTGTCGGCATGCATGACAGCACTTGAAAACCCCGATCGGTTCCCTGCTGGGCCAGCGTACGGCTGCAGGAAGACCCCCGGCATGCAAGCAACCATTTGCACACACATCTGTACACAGCTTCCCCAGAGGGCTCGCTCTGAGACCAATCCCAAGCAGAGAAGCGCGCCAACGACGACAGAGCGCACAGCCTGAGAGCCGCTGCGGCGGCTTTCGGAGCCAGGCACCGGCAGCAAGCCTGCGCACCTGCGTGCGGGCCTGGCTGAGCTCCGAGTCGAGGGCAGCCAGCCGCTCGCGTTCCCGGCCCCAGGCCTGCGCCTCGCTCCGCAGCTCGCCCAGCTCCGCCGCCAGCTGGTCGGCTTCGGCCGCCGCGGCCGCCTGCTGCTCGGCCAGCTGCCGCGCAGCTTCCTCCGCCTCGCTGCGCCACCTGGTAGGCCGTGGGCGGGCATTCGGCGCTTGTCCCTGCTGCTGCGGTGCCGCTGCTGGGCCGCATTGCTCTCGGTGCAGCGCAGAGATGCGAATGCCTTCCCCAGCCCGCACTGCCCCTCCATGGAAGCTCTCAGACATTCAGGAGACTGGTCAGCATGCAGGCCAGGCGACTGCAAGCACTGCAGCAAATCGCCCCAGACTCAGGCAGCCGCGGCGCATGCCACCCGCTGAGGCGCGATCTGCCCTTCTCCCTGCCGATCGCGCACGCACCCCTGCAGCCTTGGCACTGCCATGCCATGCAGACGCTCGAGGTGCGGGCAGGGCCCCGCCTGTCAGCCTCTGCCTGCGCAGCCGCCAGCGCGTCCGCATCCGCAGCCGCGCTCAGACGCAGGTGCTCCGCCTCTGCCTGCAGCCGCGCCAGCTCCTGCTTGGCGCTGCCATCCTCCAGGGCGGCTGCCAGCTCTGCCTCCAGCCTGGACACCTGCAGCAGCCCCCGCCAGGAGCCGGCCGATCAGCGCCTGCCGCTGCAGCGAAAGGCTGGTCTGGGAGCTGTCTGGCCTGACGGAGCCGTGGCGACTGAGTGGAACGAAGGGACCACCCAGGAGCATGCGAATGCATGACAGGGTGGCCTGGCTGGGGGGCGCGCCTCGGCAGCAGTCTCAGCGGCTCGCTCCTCTGCGGTCCGCTGGTTCTGGATGCTGCCCTGCAGGAACGGCAATCTCTGGTTTGCTGTGCCCAAGAAACCGCAGAGAGGAGAAAGGCCTCTTCACGCAGCAGCGGGCCGGCGCAGCTGCACCGCAAGCCACGCGCTGAGGCGTCCAAGTTGCGCCGGGCGTGCTGCCGGCAGCTTGCAGCTGGCGGTCAGCGAGGGCAGCAGCAAACGGCGCGGCTCGCTGCTGTCGCAAGCAGCCAGGACGACCTCTGACTGACTGGCGAGACGGCGGTGACTGGCAGACGGCTTGGTCGCAGCCCGAGCCGCAGCCCGGCTCTGCTGGAAGAGCAGAGCAGGGCTTTCAGAGGCGGCGGCTCGCCCGCATCTGCCGCTGCAGCGTGTCGATCTCCTCCGCATGCTGCGCCTGCAGCTCGCCCAGCCGCGCGGCCACCTCCTGCGCCGCCTGCTGCGCCTCCTCCCGCTCGCGCTCCGCCCGCTCCAGGCTCGCCTGCAGCGCGGCGCCACAGGCTCAGCCGCTCCGCAAGGCAGCCACTGCGTGGAATGATTCATGCCTGTGCTGCAGGCCGTCGGCATGCTTTGCTGGCGCCCACACCGTGCGAGGCAGCCACAGCCGCAGCAAGCCTCCCCTGCTGCATGGAGCTGGCCCTGCAGCTTGAAGGTGCAGGCGGGAGAGCGTAGGGGACCTTGAGTGCCTCGGCGTCCGCCTGCGCCTGTGCGGCCTGCGCCTCCAGCTCGGCCGCGCGCGCCCCGGCCTGGCCGGCCGTCTCCAGCTGCGCCTGCAGCTGCGAGGCGCGCTCTCGCGCTTGCATCGCCTCCGCCTCGATCTGCGTGTTGGCGTCCTCCAGCTCGGCGTTGGCGGCCTCTAGCTCGGCCACCTGCGTGGGGGCACGCCACGGCGCTCAAGGCCGGGAAGGAAATGGGCCTTCTTGTGTTTGCAGCTCTATAAGGCTTCCGCCGTTGGGGGACGACACGTGCTTTCTGATTGCTTCTGCAGCACGGGTGAGCGCAGCTGGCGGTCATGTGTTACCATGCTGGATGAGACATGCAGGCACGTGCAGCTGCTGGCACTGCTGTCCATCTGTGCATGCTCATGTCATTGACAAGTTATCATTGCTTGATTCGTGTTCTGCAGTGACAAAAGGGGGGCGGGCCTGGTCCTGCAGCGCCTGCAGCTCCTCCTGCAGCCCCTGCTCCCGGCTGGCCTCGGCCGCGGCCTGCTCGGCACCCGCCGCCTGCAGTTCCCGCTCGAGCCGCGCGATCTCTGCGTCTTTGGTGGCCAGCTCCTGCCCCTCCAGCTGCTGCAGCCGCCCGCGCAGGCCGGCCGCCTCCTGCTGCTGCGCCGTCTGCGCCTCCTGGCTCTGGCGCAGCGCGTCCTGCAGCTGCCCAACCTCCTGTTGCAGCCGCCGCTGCTCTGCCTGCGTCGCATTGCAGCCAGCTGTCAGCATGCCGCCTGTACTCACAGACTCGCTGGCTGGCATGGGGTGGGTGGGTGTTGACCTGCAGGGAGGCTAGCGCTGCAGCATCCTGGCCGTTGCTCGTCTGATGGCTGGAAGCAGCAGTGGCTGCCGCACGTGGGGAGCGATCAGCGCCTCGAGAGGGCGGCGTGGCAGGCTCTGCCGAGGCCTGCCGGCTCTCTGAAGCCGAGCTCCTGCCGCCCGGGCTGGCTGGTGGCAGCTCCAGCGGCGGGACCGCAGCTGCAGCTGCTGCGGTCGCTGCTGAGCGCGTCTCGCGAGCAGCGGTGGGCGGCGCAACCTCTAGGCTCCAGCGGGGGCTGGGCGGCCGCACACGCTCCTCGCCAGCAGGCACGGATGCTTCAGGCGGGCCCGCCGCCTTGGGCTGCGGCGTTGTGCTGGGGGAAGTGCGCGGGCTGCGCCCGCGTGCAGCCAACGCGGCGGCCTTCTTGCGCTTGAATTCTTCCAGCTGCAATGGCAGAGGCTCGGTTGTTAGCGGTCAATGTTGAAGCAAAGAGTTGCGATTGCTGGAAGTGACGGCCAAACTGAGGCAGTCCGAACATATTAGGCGAATCACAGAGTATCATCGGCATCGTAGCCACTGCGAGCGGTGACAGTGCCGGGGATGCACAGCCCGATGCACCCGCAGATGGGCGCACCTTTTTCTTGCCGGCCTCCGCCTGCCGCGCTCGCACGTCCATGGTCGCAGACTCTCCTGATCAGAATCTGCAGGGGCTCAGAGGGAGTCGTGCATGCCCTGGTCTCGGCGGACCCAGCCCTGATGTGATGCGAAGTGCGGGCGGTGAGTAAGCGACGTTGAACCGCGCGACGCAGTAGCTCACGACGGGCACGATACTGACGATATCTGAAGGCCACGAAAACACAAAACACAAAGCGGGCCGAACGCCGAACGCCTGGATGGCAACCTGTCAACCGCCAACCGCCGCTCAAATTGTGCTTGGCGGGCCTGCGAGCCTGCGTTCCCGTGCGGTCTCTAGCCGGTCGAGCAGCGCGAGCCGTCAGCCGACTGTCAGTCAATCCTTTCAACTGCACAGACGGCAGCTCCACCGACGCAGGATGCCGGCTCAAGCTGAGCCGGACCCATGGGCCCAGGTCCGCCGATCCCAGACTCCTTTGACTCGATCGACGTTCTCTCATTCGCCGGACTCGAGCCTGACCTGCCTCCGGCCCGCGTAGCTGCACGACCTCGATGGCAAGGAGAAGTACCGCATGCTGCAAGTCTCCTACACAGCCTCTGCGGACGAGATCAAGCGGGTCAGCTCTGCACACATACCTCCTCCTCCCGCACCTGGTCCTGCCGGCTGGCCCCTGTGGCAAACTGTGCTCTGGACGGCACAGGCGTACCGGGAGCTCGCCAGACGGCACCACCCCGACAAGGGCGGCGATGCCGCCGCTTTTGCGGCCGTGCAAGACGCCTTCGAGACGCTCTCCAGCCGCACGCGGCGGGCTGTGTACGACGAGTGGGCCCGGGAGGTCCAGTTCCGCCATATTCCCGCCCGTACGCACCAGGCATTACTCCTCTTCCTTCCCACAGACAGACCTGGCTTCCCAACGCCCAGCAGCCGAGTCTGAGGGACGAGCTGGCCGCAGGCCAAAGGCGGCGAGGAGGCGCTGTTCGAGGAGCTCGCGAGGGAGGGCGTGCAGTGCGACCCGCGCACGCAGCTGGTGGTGCTGTGCGAGGCGTGCGGCCGCCCAGCCACCAAGGAGTGCTGGACGTGCCGGATGCCCCTCTGCAGCTTCTGCACGCTCAAGCGCCACTGGCGGGCACGCCTCCACCCCTTGTGCCAGCCCCACAGTCGCAGTGCACAACCCTCTCAGTGCAGGGCCAGCCCAAACGCGCAAAATGCATGATGCCGCTCCCATCCCCATGGGTTGCTGGCGGCAGCAAGGCAGCGGCTGGATCACCTGCCTGCTACTGCCACAGCCAGCTGAGGCCCGCTTACACCCTCGATGAAAGCCCGGCTGGCACCGAGCAGGAGGGCTTCTCGCTGCACTGGCCGCTGATCAACAGCGCCCACATGGCCACGCGCCTCGCCAAGCAGGAGCTGGAGAAGAAGCGGCTGGAGGACGCCCGCCTGTCAGCCCCACACCCACCTCCCTTCGCAGCAGCTCTTTTTGCCTGTGCAGCTCACCGTGCTCGCATGACTCGCCATGCTCCTGCTTGCGCTGCTCCCTGCATGGCCGCTACCGAGTGCTCAGCTCTGCCTTCTCTTGGACTGCCTTGCCGAGGCGCGCACGCCTGGGCTGCCGCCTGCCCTTGCCACCTCCTGGCCAGCCCAGACCGCCTCTTTGCTTCGGCCCAGCTGCCAGCAGCAGCCCCGAGTTCCCGGCCGGAGCGAACGTTCCTGGCATACAGCGTGCCTCTGCTGGTCCTCCTCGGTCCCGCTGCCCCAGCCCAAACTGGAGCCCCGTCTCACCGGCAAGGCAGCCAGCAGGGGGCGCGAGGCTGCTGCCGGCGCCTGCAGGCTGGACCAGGAGGACCCGCACTGGCGCAGCGAGGCGCAGCTGCAGGCGATGCGAGCCTTCCGGACGGCCGCGGCGGCCATGCAGGGCCGCGCCGACAGGCTGGCGAGCCTTTACCCCACCCTTCTCCACAGTACCGACTGATGGAGCATCTGAGAGCCCGTAAGCATGCTTGCGCCGCTAGACGCCCGTGGAAGCATCAGATGGCCGCTTGCGATAGGTGTGTTCCAAAGCATGCAGCCCGGGGCAACCCGGAGCCACCAGCATGGCTGCCTGGCTGCTGCAGAATGCCGAGTGAGGCGAGCCCGGCCGCTGGCAGGTCTGCTACGACTGGGGCCTGGCGCGCTTCTACATGTGGGCGCAGACGCACGCGTCCGTCCACATCGCGGTGCACGTCGTGACGGGTGCGTCCTTCGGAGAGGCGGCCGCCGCTGCAGCCTGCGGCGGCCGCCCATGCCGGCCTGTCTGCCCGCATGATCTCCCATGGCTGCTTCTGATACGCCTCGCAGCCAGACAGCGAGTGTAGCAG